>CM044395.1:47677500-47967500 GCA_024322285.1 Musa beccarii
ATGTAGACAAGACCATCAACTCTCTAGCATCGCCACCATTATCGATCAAGGCATTGTTGTCCATGTCATTGTCATGTCTTTGGATCGAGCAAGTTATTGAATGCGGTAATGTGTCTCATCACTTTTATTGATTCTTTTCAATGGTGCAACAAATGGTACTATATTTCCCTTTACCTTTGCGTTTGTATGCTATGCCAACGATTGTGACGAAGGAAAAGGTTTAAAAATCCTATTCTATGGTTCAAATGGTCAAATTGATCTTTTGAAATAGGGCAATCCAAGCCCTTGATCGATAACGATTAAAATCCAATTTTTACCATCCGATACAAATTGATAACGATTAGATTTCGACTATTATCGATCGAAACAAACCTCGTATCGCCTGATATGAGATTATGTAATGGATAGTGCCCGATAGATGATGGTCCACGTATCAATCCCTTGTCAAACCAATATGTACTATTACAGCATAGCTCAATTCGACTAACCCTAGTGTAGATAAGATTAGATCTCAATACCTAGATTACCTTTATGAAGTTAAGACATCTTCAAAATTTTATGATACCAAGGTAAGTGAAATGTATAAATGTATTGAACAGTTTTTTTTTGCATTCTAGTAAGTCTAATTTATTCTCATCACATCAATATTTTAAATATAATATTTATTGGATGAAATTTTAATCCTCAAATCAAATTTGTTTAATAATATTGAATGATACAAATCAATACATAACCTAAAAAATTATTCTGATGGTTTCCCAATATCCCAACACCAGCCAGGTACCAGACTTCACCAACTAAGAAGCGAAATGATCATCATCATCAAAATTGCAGGCATCCAAAATAATATCATGGCAATGCCAGTCAAACAGGTCAAGAATTATAGCCTAAGGAAAATAAAGTGAAAAAGATCTGATCCAAAAAGAAGCGGTGTGCGATGAGATCAACCAACAGAATAATAAGAATGATATAAGAAAAGAATCGCGAGAGCTGCCGAACACCAAATGGACAACGGGATGGCAGCTATTCATGGTATCTTAATAGCCTTAATCCCACTTACACATGAACAATCTTACCACTACCATCACCATACCGAACTTTATCATGACATCTGAAAAGATGAATTGAAGGATAGACACTTGAAATGTTGGCAACACATCACTCTGGATGATCGATCGAATACGACAAATGAGGTTCTTAGCTATGTACACCTGTCTTTGAAGTACGATAAAACAAAAGGCATCACATAATTTCACCGCCTCGACAAGCTTATCTTTTTTCTTTTAAACGGCAAAAGCTCATTGTTTCTTAGTCGTCGCAGCTCCACCTCGATGTTGGCACACAGTTCAGGTAGTGGCACCAGTGGCAGTGGTCGTTCCCATTCACTCCCCTAAAGAGCATGACTAAGCCGGCTGCGAATCTGCACAAGAAACAACTGGATCTGAGCAGAGAACCAAAGAATGTGGTAGGCAATAGCAACACCGACATTGTATTTTGACCAATCATTGCTGAACGATTGGTACTAAAAGCAAGAAGTTGTCAAACAATACTGCTGGTTAATGCATGCTGAATGACTTTTATAGAATGTGGTAAAACCAATAATGTTTTATGCTAATCTCAAATGCTTATGCATAGTGTGAAATTTTCGGTAAGACTTACCCAGCTATCAGCAAAAGCAATGCAATCACCCATAAGACATATTGGTAAGCTTTGTACGTGGATGTAACCTGGGCTGAGGGGGGGAGATCGTGCCGTTCCAGCCAACCGAACTGGGGCCGGATTAATAGAACAAAACCCAGGAGGAAACCTGATAAGAACCCTCCGATGTGGGCAAAGTTATCGACATGAGGAAATAAGCCTATACCCAAGTTGATCGCGATGATGACCATAAGAGTCAATAGAGCTGCTGCCTAAAAAATGGAATCGTATCTGTTAGGCTCTGGTGCTAAACTAATCTAAACTCCTATAAATTCAAACTCCACAAAAAGGTTTATAAATATTCACCCTATTGGAATAGATAGTCCAATTTATAATAAGTTCTGAAAGCATCGCTCCGAGAAGTCCAAACAATGCCCCTGAAGCACCGACCGAGATGCTATTCTTTAGGAGAAGAGCCGAGAGCACAGCCCCACCAAAGCCTGATAGGAGGTATAGTATCCCGATGCGCACTGCAACACAGAAAAATTAGAGACAAGAAATGATTGACACGTCGACACCACATTCAAATAAAATAACAATCCAACATGGTAATTTATTTGACTTAGATGGTTCAGAAACAATATAAAAAAAGGTGGTCCAGAGCAGATGGCTCCTGTCAACGTCGGATCTAAAGGAGGGCTATCGTGCATAATTTTATCCTGCAAATAGAGAGATTGTTTTCACAAGTTAAATCCTCGTCACCTAGTCCACAAAGGAACAACCTTACTGCGACACCAAGTTGCATTCTCGGTTTAGAAACAATACATAGCAGCATCTTACATTTTCAACATCATGTTTTCTATTGAATAAAAGGAGAAATTGAAATGGACAATCACCAACTCCGAATGATCAGAAGTCACTCCTTGAGAAGGCAAACAATGGCTGCAACATTTCTTAACTATATTCACCAAACCAAGAAGCAAGAGTAGTAGATACAAAGCATCAAACAAGAACAAAGCTCACCGAATCCAAACTGCTGTTCGAGGCGAATTCCAACAAAGAGCAAGCTCAGCATGTTGGCCAGCAAATGGATGAGCCCGGCGTGCAACCAGATACAGGTGACAAGCCTCCAGCCTTGGCTTTGATGGACTACTTTGTTCCACTCGAGAGCCCCCAGCTTCTCCAATCTGCAAAGAAGAGGGCGAGCATGTCAGAGAGAACAAGCTCACTCCACGAAGTTCCAGATAAAGAACTCGAAAAGCAAGGAAGCGACGCGTAAGAATCCACTTCACTCTATGTTTAGAGGAAGAGAAATCAAACAGTAAATGCTAGGAAACGAAGTCTACAAAGATTCGAGAAGAGAAAGGGCAAAACAGCAGCGACAACAACATCGAAATCTAAAGCTGGTCCATGAAGTTGAAGGTGGATAGGAAAAAAGAACAAGAGAGTTTGGTCAAACAACATGAAATCGTTCTTTTCCTGCATCGCAGACGAATAAAAATCCGAGCTTTATCGGAATACCGAGAAGAAGGCGAGATGGGGAGAGGGGCTTACGTGGAGGAGGAGGGCCCGAGGAGGGGGTTCTCGCGGACGGGCTGGAAGGAGACGCGGTGGAGAAAGCGGGCGGCGCAGGAGCCGAAGGGCCCGGGGTGGGCGGGGCAGTTATTGACGTACATCTCCGCCACGAACACGGCCACGCACGCCACCACGATGAGCGGCACCAACCACGCCGTCCACGCCCTCTCCTCCGCCTCCGCCTCCTCGTAGTAATACGCTCCTCCGCCCGACCTCTTCCCGGCGCCGCCCGTGCCGGCCTCGACGTTGGCCATCTCGGTCAGCGGGTCTCCTCCTCGCTCTCCGACGCCCGAAGGCGGGGGCTTTAAGGCCGCGGCGGGGGTGGCGGAGGGGCCTTGCGTCGCTTCCAAGGAGGGACTGGGTGGCCAATGATGATGAGCTGGGGGAGGTTAACAGCTCATGAAAGGGGAGTGAGAATGTGAGCAAAGCTGTGAATTTTAGTTCTACACATGGAGGATTTGGTGGGGAGGAGGTGGTGGTGGAGAGTGGGGCAGCAGGGGATGATGGCGGCGGTTGGGGGGTGACGAGTCGTGGTGGGCCCGTGGATGACACCGCCAACCGCCACCTCATCGCTCGACAGCCACCGCTGGCGTGAAAATCTTCCCGTAGATACGTAACAATCGACCGGAATCTGGCGAAGATCGTGAGATGGATCAAATTGGTCAAAAGCATGGTCAAAATTACCACTAAGCTCTTATTATCTTAATCCTTCCTAATCGCGATTTGGTAGGTGAGGATGTGAAGGGCTAATTATATATTTATATTTTATAATTATATATTTTTAATATTTTAATCTTTATATTTAAAAAATTTACATTGAAATATCTATACGAAGGTGAAATATCCGACTTATCAATTTTATTGATATAAGTATAAAAATAATAGATAATAATTTTAATATCCTAGTTAAGTTTTCGACGATTACGAATGATGATACCATTAAAAACGATTGCAGATGAGGAGGGAAAGCAACGATGATAGATTAGACAAAGGAACAAGAAAAATAGGATAACACGGATGTAAAGTGATAAAAGAATCACTCGATATCTACATCCATACGACATGAATATAGATGCACATGTCGAGTGATCGTTTCGTCGCTCTACATCTACGTCGGCACTAATAAGTTACCAAACAACGTCGACGTAGATATAGAGCGTTAATGTCTGTGTTGTCCTCTTCCTACTCGTCCTTTACCTCATCTCTCGTTGTCGCTCACCCTCATCTGCAAGAACCATCGTGGCCCCTAACGATGTCGCCATTCGTCATCATCGAAAACGTAATTGAAATATTAAAATTATTTTTTTTATCTATCTTTTTTACCTAAAATCGATGATATTAAGATAAATAAAACTAAATATTATATTTTTATATTTATAGGAATTCAAATATAAAATTTTAAGATCTAACCGAGATACTAAAAATGATCTAACTAACCAATAATTACTCCGGATGTGAATGACTGCAACTACAAGGCTGACTCCATGGCTCACAGCATTTACTTCTCCATGGTGTGACATGAAGAGTAAAGTATAAAGCATGATGTGGAATTTGAGGCAAAAAATTTCTACAAGAAAAAAAATAACATGAGCAGTTGACTTATACATGCCTAAAATATTACAAACAAGCCATTGTAAATCTTATGGTGAAAAAATTAAGAATACAAGCCAATACAATGACTTTTGCTGGAGGCACAAAGCAGATGGCAGCAGTGTTCAGCATATTTGAATTCATCTTTTTAATATTTGATCCATCTTGTTTGGATTTGATCATCCATTTCATTCCAAGGTATCTGATGGAATCGAAGGATCAACATGAACCAAATGCTATGATGTGCAATCAGGTTGCCAATGTTGAAGTCGGGGAGGAAAGATGAGTGAAGAAGGTTTATCAATAAACAATTTGTTTATCCTGTGCTAATAAGCTTATCATTTTGATGTTGACTTCATCTATGGGGGAAAAAAAAAAAATTTATGGACTTTTCTTGCCATGAATTAAATAACATGGTCAGAAGAGATCAGCCAACAGGTTATATCAACTATACACTTGGATTATGAAGCAAAGCACTTACCATTACCATGGTGGCTCAGGATGGCAAACTGAACATAAGCAACATGTTCACAGTCTGTACCAGCATCTAAAAAGAATAAAAACCAAAAAGTTCAAAAATCTCAATCAGTGTTAGCTCCTGCAGTATGAAACAATTTTAAATATATAATTGAACACCATGAAAAAGTGAATCCAAAAACAAAACAGTGTTACTAGTTGGGTGCAACAATCCTTGGGAGTCAACTAATATCATAACATTTCCTGTGACAACCGAAGAAAATGCTGCTAGTGAACCAGCATGGCTACCTAACGTTCTATTTGAGAGATGTAAGATACTAATAGCAGTTTAAGCAATGTAATCGGCAGTGCTTTACCGTCTCAAAGCTTGGGCCCATCAGGTGCCACACCGGTCCCCCTTTTTGTCTGCGATCATCATGTCTTCGGAATCGATTCATCCTTCTCCGCCTTGTCATCCTTTGTTTTCTTGATTCTATTTGATTTTGCTGCATAATTTAGGCAACCAAAAGTCCAGATGATTTATTCAAACAAAAAGCCCAAAAATAAGTAAATAACTAACCAAGAAAGCCTCCTCAAACATACTAAATATTAACAATAGGTTAAAAGGTACAGCCATATAAATGACATGCATCAAACTCGGCCTCAAGTTACTTCAAGCCCAGTGCAGTGCATCAGAAAATTATATATATATAGACGATTTTTCTGAAAGCTACCTTAATTTGAGAAACCTACCATTCTATGGGATTCCAATTTACTAAACTACATCCAAATTATGATCCCTCCAGATAGGCCAAACTTCAAATGTTCAGACATGTTCTCTACACATGTTGATTAGTTACAATTAGCTTGCCTTCTACTTGAGTATAAGATGCTTGAAGGAACGATGTACAGTATAGAGCACGCGGAAGCCAATATGTTTTAATACAAGCATTAATGTTCAACCCAGATAGTAGCTTTTACTGGAAAGTTTGTGGCCAAACTTCAATACTTCCACCATTTGAGTTTCTAGTTGCTGATATCAATTTAATCACCGTCTTGTTAGCTACTTCAAACTAATCATTCTTGTTGAACTGAGCCAAATTGCCAACTTTCAACTTGGCAATTTTAGTTCCATTAGAATGATGCCAACTTTTCAGCTTTGCAAGAATCGTTCCAACCATTCCTCGACAAAAAATTTCATGCATGTGGTGCCCATCAGCACATCTTTGTATCAACACAAGATATTTTGCAACTGTCTTCAAGCCATGTTTTCGAAAGACAAGTTTAAAGCCCCTCATGGCAGACATACATCAGGAAGCTAACTTATCGGCAATCACATGACCAAAATGGACAATGATATGCTCCTGGTTTCACAAAGGAGGGTTCCCCTAAGATCATGTGTTCTCTACAATAAGTGGTAGGATCTCTCCAAATTTACTTTTCTTGAGCTACAGGCTTCTGCAATTGATTAATACACTTAGTCCATTTCCCAGCCTTCACATGAGCCTTTCCCTCTACATGTAAGTATGATGAACATGTCAAAATAATATCATGCATTTGTGCCAATTTTGAGCCCACATTTCGACTCAGATAAACAGGACGCATTCTTGTGACGATCCAAAACAATATTCCTAACAAAATCAAAGGAGAATGGCTTCAAAATTTATTCAGACATCGTCGTCTTCCAAATAAATTCGTCAAATTATCTCCAAAAGCAATCATATTCAACTGACGCCATACTACACATCTAAAATCGACTTCCAATGGAACGCCACAAATTTGCAGTATCAAGAAACTAATACCCCACTAAGAATCAAGATATGATAAGCCAAAGCAGGTCAAGGAAACATATCGGAAGCCCGACACTATTCCGAAACAGTTCTACTCAGAAGCAAGGTGATCTCATGGTAACTCCTCCCATCCCAATCAACCCGATCGCCAAGACCCCCAAAAAGAAACGATAGAGACTTCAGGACGTCGAGACCTGACACAGATTCTTGGAAGAAACAACCAAAGAAAAGGGAAAGATTCTTGACGTACTCCCAAAAGATATTGGAGAAGAAATTTACCGGTAATCCTCCAGTCTCCGGCATTCTCGCTCCGCGTCCGGAGACGGAGGCCCTCGTACCAGGTACAACAGCCCTAGAAATTGGAGACTCGATGTCGTTTATGACCTCCAGTCTTTGGAAAATTTACGGGAATGCCATAACCACCGACTCCCTCATTATAACGGTTTGCTAAAAAGCTTCCAAAGCTACATCGCCGTTACAATCGATAATTATCTAATTAGCTTCCGTATATACCGGTTTGCAATCGATGGTTATCTAATTAACTTGTATAATGAAAGGTGGAAGGGAATACCAAATCCAATACCTTTGAATTGTGTTGCTTTATTGTATGTATCTCAAGTAGATTAATTTTTTTTTACTTCTTATACACTGACACAAGTTGGTGAAGAACATGACCTTTGCAACATACATGAAGAAGAAGAGCTCGATCAAAGAAGAAGAAGCATTTGGTCCTTGTGAGACCACTCAAGAAAAGACACAACATCATGTGGACATCTTCAGTGATCCCTCCTCTGCTGCTCCTTTTGTTCATCCATCCATTTTAGCTTCTCTGCCAGTACTGTGAAGAAGGCAAGGTGATGAGCTCTGAATCCATTCCACTGAAATGGAGGACTTTGTGAAGTCAAACAATGTATGGTTTGCTCATGTCTAATGATTCTACCTTGTGAGGCAGAGATGCTGACCCTACAAAACTTCTTACTGGTTTGGAGCTTGTGTTGGAAACATTTGCAATTCAATTCAGATATCAAGTATTCAGAGGCACTTTTCAGTTGTCTCCATGCTGACAAAGATAAAATTCCTCATCCAGTTTAATGGATCAAATGCAAATGTTCAACATCAGATGAATTGGTTGGAGGTTTAGGTCTCATACATTTACACCCATCTTGATACCAATAGCAGTGACAGCCACAGCAAGCCTTTATTTCCCAACTGCATGATTGTCCTTTGCATCTTTCTCACCATTCAGTCTTCATCTCATTGCCTGCTTCTGTTTAATCTGCAGACTTGCAGCTCTGCAAATTGTTCTTGGTGATCTTGTGTCCCCAACTAAGAGTCAGATCAACAGCCTGAGAGAGTGTGAATTATCAGAATAAGCTGTGAAGAGTGTTCTTTCATGAGTAATTACATGTTCTCAAGTCTCAATGCTAAATTTTTCGGATCCTTGACTTAAGCATCGGAGGGTCAACAAGCCTTCAATGCATCTTTGTAGGATACTGATCAAATCCACTTGCTTATCCCAGAATGACTTTGAATCCCCGACCGACACATCGAACAATCAAGAAAAATATATATCAATTCTATTCAATGATGATTTCTGCAATCTTCTCTACTTGAACAAGTCTCTGTTTGAAGATTCCTTCACTCCACCATGCTCAAAACCCTCAAGATTGGTGATTGATTCCTCTAAGCAATAACAATGACTGACTTGGGAGGATGGATTAGACCAAGTCACACCAGTTAAGCCACTAAGGTAGACCAAACCATGTTCGAGGTTTTCCAAAGGTGACGTAGCCTGATGTTGACAAGGTGTTCGACGGTCGTCCATTGATTGCCTCGGAGGAAGTGTTCTTCAGCGCTCAGATGTCAGGATTCATTTCATTCCACCAAACCATCTTTTACCTGCGTGAGATGGATGCATCAAAGAAGAATGGTGCATCGGTCTAAGAATTGACAGCTTCTGATGTGAATTCTGCGCGGGTGGAATCGGTCCTCGAGCATGTTGCTTGACTGGGCGTCCAAGGTCCAAAATATGGAGCTTGCAGCTGAAGGTTAACGCGCTTGGACAAAGATGAGAACCTTGGCGTGTCTCTTTCCCCTTCCTTTGTTACTGTGTCTTCCTTTGACATTGTTGCATCGTTTGGTGTCTCCCAATGACGCATGCTATATATTGCTGAAGAGATTCTCCAAACCTCGCTATCTCCGGCTGAGCCGATGGGGAACTGTTTGTGGTGCTCCGCGTCGGGGAAGCGGCTGATGACGGCTGCCAGGGATGGCGACGTAGAGGAAGCTCGGATGCTGCTGGAGATGAGACCAGGCCTGGCCAAACACAGCACCTTCGGCGGCCTCAGCTCGCCCTTGCACGTAGCTGCCGCCGGAGGCCATTCTGAGGTCCTCTTCCTGATTCAAGCAACAAAATTTGCATGAAAGATTGCATGTTTACAACATTATTTTCTCAAAAATCGGAATCTCAAACTAAGACTTCGTTCAATTTAAAGGCAAGAAAAGATGTACCAGGAGTGAGAATTTGCTCCTTTTTCAGCAGGAAGTAGCTGTCTGTTGCAGATTAAATCACTTCAAGTTCAATCAATCTAACGTTTTGCTGATTCAATTATCACTTCAGCTAACCAAATTTCTTACACATAGTATTAGGAGCAGTTCATGACTTCTCTATGCGACGTAAAGATTCCTTCTTCTCTGATCAATGAACAGTGTGGTAAAGATTCTGTCTTCTTGCCAGATTGCTATGATGTTGCTGAAGCATGGAGCAGATGTGAACTCCAGGAACATCTATGGACGGGTGAGCACTATAAGCCTTAGCCTTCGAATCTCTATTCATCTCTTAACCACTAAAGAAGTCTTAATCTTTCTGCCCTGCACTTCAAGACTCCTTTGATGGAAGCATGCAACAATGGCTACTGGGAGGTGGTGCAGACATTGCTGCTGTATAAATGCAATGTATGTGTATCTGCGTAAGCATTCATTATGTGTTCTAATTTGGCTAAATAGTTAGGCTACTGAACCTTGAATTCTGTCAAAGGTTTCAAGAGCAGAGTACCTGAGTGGCTGGACAGCACTGCACTTTGCAGCTCAAGGTGGACACATACCATGCATCAGGCTGCTGGCTGCAGACTTTGCACCTGCTGTTCCTGATGCAGTGACCAATTCTTCAGAGGATGAAACACAGAGAAACCTCCCTAATTCTTCCTATGATCAACAGTAAGTTGGTTTGAAGAGATTAAAAAATGCATCTCCGAGTGCCTCTCTTATTGTTTTGGCAATCTGACTTTTGTTTGTTTGTCACAGCTCACTCTCTAGGTTTATCCAGAAGACTGCCAATTGTGGCATAACGGCCCTGCATTTGGCAGCATTAAATGGAAATGCTGATTGCGTTCATCTACTGCTTGATCTACATGCTGATGTCTCAGCCACGGCTCTCTCTCACAACACTTCATCGGCAGCCTCTATAGGTTTTCATTCATTTAAAATTTTCTTTCTAGGTGGTTGTTACTACATTAAAATGAGACTGAAAGAAAATTTTCTCTCAAACTGTATGACAGGAGCTGGAAGCACTCCTTTGCATTATGCAGCATATAGTGGAAACCTAAAGTGTTGCCAGGCAATAGATCTGTTTCTGACATTAACTTAAATTTTTTGAGAATTCCTCATTTATTCACATAATTGGCATTGTTGGAATTGTTAAGCCCAAAAACATCTCTTTGTTCAGGTTCTTCTTGCTAGAGGAGCCAGCAGATCAGCAGTGAATGGCCATGGGTAACCTTTGTTTCTCTTTGTTGTCGCAAAAACTAATCTCTTTTCTGTCTGCATCTCCGGTTCTACTCCTTATTCCTTTTTATTTTTGTCTTCCAATTTTTAGGTGGCTCCCAGTTGATGTTGCTAGGATATATGGATGTAATGAGCTTGTGCCAGTACTAAAACCTAATTCTAATCAGACGATACCTGTCTTTCCTACAAGTTGTCTTTCCCTCCCTCTTATAAGTATTCTGAAAATTGCAAGGTACCACTAAACTTATTGTTGCACTTCACAGGTCCTGAATTTTCATAAATCTCATGGTCATTCTTAAATTTACTCACAGCAGCTTTTGCGTTTTTGTAGTTGATACTTTTATCTTGTTTATTTTATGATATGTGGACATAAAATTTAGTATCCACCATAACTGGCAAAGCATATGTTGTTCACTACTTTTTCTCTCTCTCGTAATTATAGAGCTCTGATACTGCTCAATGTCTAAATAAAAATGCTTTGTCGCTAAATACTTGCTGAACTTCATCATGCTGGAACATATTTAGCAGTACAATTGGCTCACCGCTGAATCAAAGAATTAACTAATATAAATCTTGAAAATTATGGTTATTCTGATGCATTTGCAACTGAATCAATTATACGACATAACTTTGTTTTCAAATTTCTACAGCATAAGGTAGGCCGATGGGATTTTGTTGAGTTTGTTTTCCCTAGCCCTTCACTTATCATGCAATTGACCCATATTTGAGTAGACCTCCACTTCCACATGTAGATTTTAATGGGAAATTAGATTATAAAGATAACAGATACTAAAATGTTTCTGAATCTTGCATGGTATAGTTTGAATGTATCAGTGCAATAACTGGTCATGCTCAGATATGTGAATCTTGAGCTAAATGTGTTAGGAAGGCATTCTTATAAGGTAAAAAAGGTAACTTGTTTCCCCTAAGAATCAACAAGCATACCACCTAATATCCTCTTCTTGTTTATGTTGAAGTACCAGATGCATCATTGTACATGTTTACCAGACAAAAATTATTTAATATTAACTTAGAAGCATCCAAATAATCAGAGACTGGATCACATGAATAAAAGTTCAGCAAGTTTGGTAATTGTAAAACTAGATCTTATGTGTATCCTGAAATAATTTTTAAGACTTACCTCTGCAGAGAGTATGGATTGCATTCTTCAACTGTTCCTTCTGATGATGATGATAGTGATCTCTGTGCTGTTTGTCTAGAGAACACCTGCGCTGTAGCCGCTGAAGGTAAGCATCATTCCTGATATCACCTCAGTTTGCTTTCTTCTACCTCGTGCATTTACTTGTTTCATTTACTATCCTTCCTGTGATTACACAATTTTATGTCTCCCCAACAATGTCCTGACACTGCTAATTCCACATTGGCTTGATGGTTGATGCTGAGGATAAACTCTTCTTTCTTGGGTCATCCAAATTTGCTTCCTCTTGTTCTTCAGGTTGTGGGCATGAATTCTGCACGAGATGCGCGCTCTGTCTTTCCTCAACATGCAATATGGCACCCGAGATGTCTGCACCACCTGGTTCAATTCCATGCCCCCTCTGTCGAGAAGGAATCGTGGCTTTCGTAAGGTTGCCTGCTCTTCTGATGAAGGATCCCAGTCTCAAAGGCAATAGCGACTCTCACAGCCAGAATCCATCTGCAATTGCCATCAGATCCGAGTTCTGTAAGAAACAGTCTGCAGTGGTTCCCTCAGAAGCCATTGATCCGATCTCTTGTCCCCCACACATTCCTCCCTCTATTTCATCCTGCTCGAGGCACCAACATACTAGCAGAGCAGAGAAAACAAGCTGCTCGACGTCAGTTCACAACGGTAGCTTGTAGTTTCTCGATCGTTTTGTAGCGCGTTTAATCTGCTATTGCTGATCGCATGGGTTCGTAACAGCGACACAAGCAACGAGCATTTCATCAAGCAAGTTGTGCTCATGTACTAGTGATAAAAACCTCATTGCCCATTCAACTATTACACATGCGCGCGCACATGGAATGTACAGTCTCTCATCCTACTCAGAATCCAAGGCAATGGGAGGCTGAGGAGCCCTGGGTATGCTCAGTCCCGGCCGCTGGCGATGGCCTCGACGATGGCGTGGGCCGAGACGGCCTGTGGCGGCGGAGGGCGCGGGTGCTGGAGGCAGTCGGTGAGTCGTTCGACGAAAGTATAGGCTGGCCGGAAACGAAGGATGACGAGGGCGATTTGGCCGATGACTCCGCCGGTGAATGTGAGTATGGTGAGAGGTTCCATTTTGGAGCAGAGACTAAGATGGGAGAGAAGCAGTGTCGGGAGGAGATGCGTGAGGTGGAAGAAGCCATGGCTTCATGCGTTTATAGTGTGCTCGATGGTTGAGAGCTATTTTAGGCCAATTATAAGAATTAAAAAGAACAATTTTTTTGTTCAACACAAAACCTTCAGTTTACTTAACAGCATAAACTATTTTTGGGAGGTGAGTTGTGATCTCTATTTAATTAAGAAGAAGGTTTTGTTAGTGTAGTTAAGAAAAAAAAAACTAATAATACTCGGATAAACTAATAAAAATTATTTGCCTTTGATTATCGTGTTTAAAATTTTATTTTACAGTAAATAAATCAAGAAAATATTTATATCATATTACAATGATCTTCAAGTAAATAGAATCATATTACAATGATAAAATGGCCATTCAATAAAATATAATTAAAATTATATTTTATCATGATATTTTGTAAAATAAATTATTTTTATTCTAAAACCATTATCTGCTCAAATTATTTATATCATCTTTCAAAAATTTCCATATTAGCAATTTTTTAAGATGTCATCAGGAATCCACGGAATTAAGATGCCCTGAGAGAATCACGTGCTTTGCACGTTCCTGCCATCTGCTGTCTCGTGCCTCAGGTGGCTCAGTCGATCCTCGTGTGAGTTCTGATTCGCTCCTACTCGTTCTTTTTCCCGTGCGGTGGAAACGGAAATCTACCTGAGATCTTATTGGTGAGTTTGATGGGGTTTTGCGGGCCCCAGTGATGCAATCTCCAATAAAAACGTAGGTTTCCCGTCGAGTACCGAGGCGTGAAGTGACAGTAGTCTTTCTTTTTCCTTTTTGGCCAATTGCCAAAATAAATAAAAGACAATGGAAAACTGCTACTAATAATTGTATCCAATTTGTTTGGGATTCTTCGTCTTATGCTTCGTCTCTGAGATCCCAATTCCGTTTCGGTTCCCGTCGATCGATCGGCCGATCGATTAAGGCTCGGGTCTCGTGCTCGCTTGTCGATTCTATTTGGGGATCTTCTTCGCCGCAATGTGGTGGAGAAGTTCCTTGAATCCCGTCCTCGTCGGTGGTGGAGGGGCCTCCATCGACCCATCCCCCCTCGTGGCCGGCGGGGACGACCGCGTCCGCCTCCGGGGCGGTGGATCCCGGCGGCCCAGCCTCCGCGGCGCGGCCCGGTTCCTCCGCCGGGCAGGCAGCCGGCGCGGCATGCGGGAGCCGTCCCTCCTGGTGCGGGAGGCCGCCGCGGAGCAGCTGGAGGAGCGGCAGAGCGGGTGGGCTCAGTCGCGGCCCGTCGTGTTCCTCGACGCCCTCTGGAATTTGGCGTTCGTCGCGGCGGCGGGCGGTGTCCTAGTCCTTAGCCGGGAGGAGACGCCGTCGATGCCGCTGAGGCTGTGGATCGGGGGGTATGCCCTTCAGTGCTTGCTCCACATTATCTGCGTCAGCGTTCAGTTCCAGCAGAGGCTTCTGCAGCGGGGCGCGGAGGAGAGGACAAGGTGGGGTCGGGCGAGTTCGGGACGGCCTTCTCCAATGGAGATAGTGGAAGCTACGGGTTATGATGCTGAGCAGGGTCATCATGAGGAGACGACCAGGTAAGAAAAAGCTCATTCCCAATTCAATCTTTTCCTCTTTAGTTTTATTCTATCTCGTGCTGCTATTGCGTTGGATCTGAAGACTTTGATCTATTACTGACAGTTGAGAATGCCAATGATGCATGAGCGGCCCTTTAAGTTGATTGCAAGAAAACATTTGCAAGAATCAAGCAAGACCGACAGTAAAAGAAAAAAAAAAGTTGGATTAGTTTTTGATTCCAGTCATGCAATCTTGTTAGTGGTATTTGTGGCGATTAAGATTGTTTAAGAATGAAGCTTAAGAAAATTATTAGTTTTATTTATGCATGTAGGATCATATGCTTTACCATTTCCATTATATGAGTCAGAAATTTGGTCTGCTTATAAATGCATTTAAGAGGATTCAGTCATTTGTTGCTGAAACAACTGGATATTTTTCTTCATAGGAATTCCTTGATATTTTGATTCTTGGAAAGGATGAGGTTATGTCATTTTTTAAGGGTTCATACTTGTTCAAATTGCAAACTACCATATGAAGAATATGTGCACAGAACAAGAAATACATTTTCTCTATGTGGCATATAAAAGGACAGCCAGCAAAAAAAATGCTTCCGACAATATAGGACGGGAGAGAGTCAATCTAGACAACCTTACCCTATAAACAAATAGGTTGTTTTCCTGAAGAATACAAGACATCCTCAACATAAATGAAAATGAGCAGTTGAAGACACTGGTAAACTAGTAAATAAAAATGGGTAGCCTGGTGCACAGATCTCCCACAAATGTACAGTTTGAAGAGGTCAATGTGGGTAACACAGGTGAACTAGTGATTCCATCATTAATTTCATTGCATTTCATGACATGTGGGCAACTCATTTTTCATGGTAACAAATATCCATGCTTTTTATTGATCATACATGTTAGAGTTGCAAGGATGGTTCTTTGAAGACTTATCTCATTTTGAAACTATCTTTTGGTAAAGCAATTTTTCATTTCTTCTGGCAAGGACTATAAGAGAAAGCATCATACTTTGTCTGTGGCCATATAGATAGGTATTTGTTTTATATCCATATTCAGTTTAAAAGGACAAAATCAACTCCATTGCATACATGTGCATGTGGGAAGTGGTGGCTTCAGAGCTGAACCATGATAAATTTTATGCCTAAACGTAGCATGGCTTTATTCAAGAGACATGAGAGACCTTTCTGCAGATGCTTTCTTCTATTTATCCTTATCTTATTGCAAGCATGCGATGAAATAACATTTAAATATCTAACAAGCACTATCCAAAAATTATAATGTTCAAATCGGTTAGTTGTGCTATGATGAAAATACATGTACGTGTGAGTTATTTCAGGTAAGAAGACAAAAGATCAAAGAAGATACAGACAGGCATAATAATTCTTTCATATTTACATACAACATGGCCATTGGTTAGGCCAAATGATGGGAAAAATTTATGCAGTTCTGTCGTTGCACCCTATCCTACTGTTTAAGCTTTAACTCGAGGGCCTAAAACTTAAAAGTTGATGCAAATTGAAGTTAGGGAAATGTCCAAAGACCAGATCTGTCTTACTGGACAAACCTATTAATCCAAAAAGAAGTTTCTTTCAATATCTTTTGCTGGATAAATAACATTATTTGATAATTATCCATTATTTCATTTTTCATGGCATTTTGCATAGAGATGCTTGATGCTATGTGTTCCTTTTTCCATGATTTTTCTATTTATGCTTGCTCCTTTATCTTTGTTCTCTTTATTACTTTGATTTCTTTTTTCTTATCACTTTGCATTTTATATTAGGAATAATAATCATATTTTTTTCTTTCTTAATATGAATTCCAACTCATTTACGAGTGTAATAACAAGTTGCATATGTTGTTAGGTATCCATTGTCTTTTGTGAATCATCTGGTGCTGAAAACAAAGCATTATGCTATTACCTTTTGTGTGTGTGTGTATATATATGTATGTATGTATGTATTGTTTCTCTCTCTCTGTATGTATGTATGTATGTAAGTATTGTTTCTCTCTCTCTCTCTCTCTCTCTCTCTCTCTCTCTCTCTCTCTCTCTCTCTTGTGCATCGTTTTAGATTTTGATATATATTGAACATTTTTTGGTTGATCCCAGATTGATCATCTGATTTGGTTGATCCTATTGATTGTGGTCCCACATATATGACACTGTGCATCTTGTTCCAGAAACTGAAACTAGAGTCCACTTAACAATTTCTGGAATTGATAAACAGGCTCAGAAGACTGCTGCATTTGCCTTTAAAACATCTGCATAACATTATTTAACTTGAAATGCCAAGTTAAATAAAATGACTATTGTTACTTTTAAGGGCAGTGGTTGTTGGCCCCATCTACTGCCTTTTGAACTTGAAATCCTCACCAACATACAGGTGTCTGGAAATTTCTTTTCTTTTGGTGTACCCTAATATCATAGTTTTGATTTTATGGTGTTGGGAGTTTTATATCCTATAAATTATTTCCCTGGACTGATTTCTGTGTTTATCACCTCTTAATATGTAGTGTTGCTAAATATCTGGAGTCAGCAAACACTACGTTCTCATTCTTATGGTGGCTAATTGGATTTTACTGGGTTTCAGCTGGAGGTCAAGCATTGACACGTGATGCACCACAGCTATATTGGTTATTCCCTGAATATGTATCTTTGGATAATTGGTTTACCATGTAAATCTTTCTTATTACTTATTTTTTCCTGCTTGATCTGTTTCTTTTTGTTTTTTTCAGGCTTTGCATAGTTTTCCTGGCATTTGATGTGTTCTTTATCATTTTTTGTGTTGCTCTGGCGTGTGTCATTGGCATTGCTGTTTGCTGTTGCCTACCATGTATCATCGCAATTCTTTATGCTGTGGCAGATCAGGTATCTGATACTATTGCCAATTCCTTCCCATTATAGATTAGCATCAGATATAGTTGTCTTTTAAAGGTAAAACTCTGTTGTGCTTGATCAAGACATCACAATCTTTTTGACACTATATGAGAGATCAATAAGTTAATATCAGAGATACAAAACAAAAAGTGATTGATTTTCAAATGATTGGAAATATGTTGTTTCCATATGATAATATATTTCCTTTTCAATTTTATGTTTGGGTTAAACTATTGCAAAATTTGTCTTGCAGACATGAAATAGTTCTGTACATTAGTATGTATAAGTAATAGTGATAAGTTTTTCCCAAGTTGGTGTACTATCCAGGTATTCATTTGGTTGTTGAAGTCAAACTTTAGGAGGCATGGTTGGGCAAGGCATGTTACAGTTTTATTTGTACCATATAAGGTAGAATTGGCCTAAATGTTTAAACTGGTTGAAATGTGGGTCTATTACTCATTAAGATAAGAACAGACGATAAGAATGTCTTCTTCCAATGGGTATTATACTGAGCTTTTCATATTTGTGAGATTATATACATGTATATGGACCAAAAGGACTAGTTGGGTTATGGCATTTATCTTCTTTTGCCCTATAAACTGAAATATCTGGGTTTCCCTGACAAAGTGCTAATCTAAACTTCTAATATTCCTAATGTCTTTTATGTTCTAAAGGATATATGCTATTTTTATAAATATCTCAAATAAAAAAAGTCATTCTTCAGAGCAGATACCCCTTTTTTAAAAACTAGCACCCTCCCTTTGATGTATTGACTGTGACATATCCAGAGCATATTAGGTGCTTACATGAAATTGTGATGTATAGTATGGTTCATCTAGTCAAAGATCTGCTCATGAAAGCTAAGTGCCCAGAGAAATAGTAAAGGTACATTTTGCTGGCATGAAGGAAATCAAATACCTTGTGACCTGCATAATTATTACGTTTATGACCCAGTGAATGTTGCTTTATTTTCTGGATAACTGTCAATTGTTTGTTATCTTCCTGTTTCCTCTTAAAGCAAGAAGGTGCATCTGATGAAGATATCCACCAACTTCCGAAATACAAATTCCGAAGGATTAGCAATTCTGAAAAACTTGGTGCTGGAGTACAAAGACCCATAGGTGGAAGTATGATCGAGTGCGACACTGATTCACCTATCGAGCATGTTCTATCAGCAGAAAATGCGGTAAGCTTTCTTCTTTGATTGCTCAATGAAGTTCACGTTTGTGAGCATTCGTGCCTTGATTATTTTCTTTATCTTTCACACTCCGGGTTTGAGATTTTAGCTGATGTTATGGTTCTCTTCTGCAAGATCTACATAAAACTAAAATCTACATAAAACTGATGATGGTGGACAATTATAGTTGTTGGACGGTGTCATTCTTTGTCACGGCTAACGAGAGAGCGGACAAGGCAATTGCATTTTTCATGAATTTTACCTGGGAGCATTAAAACCTTTTTGATTTGTTAACCGAAGGTGTAAGTTAGCATGCATTGCCAGCCAGCACAGATTATTTAGAAGAAAACAGAATTCTATAGAGCCCATTGCAATAGATTATTTGATATTTGATTCTTGTCACAAGCGTGTTCTTGGTGAGATGTTTTACCCAATTCTAAGGAGTAGTAAACTACCAAGTCTTCTTACTCTACAAGGAAATATTGGGCACAATGCAGGAGTGCTGCATCTGCCTCTCGGCCTATGATGATGGGGTGGAGCTGCGGGAACTCCCCTGCAAACACCATTTCCACCGTGCCTGCGTCGACAAATGGCTCTTCATCAATGCTACTTGCCCCCTCTGCAAGAACAACATCGCCAAGATCACCAACCGAGGAGGGGAGGAGGTTTAGAACCAGGTAACATTGCTTTCTTTTCCAGTATTATTGCAAGAGTTCATAAGACCCCCGTGGGTGTGTGCCGACCTGTCCTTTCTTTCTTTATATCCTATTATTCCTTGTATTGATGCGATCATTCGGTGTCCTGAGTGTGTGTGATTTTGGATAATTAAGAAGAATATATTTCAATCAACATTTGTCATACGTTCACTTGCAGCATTTAATATTAGACACAAACGAGGGCTTTAGATCGTCGGTTAAGTGAGTCCCATTTGGTTCCCTGCCGCTTTCTCCAATTATAAGGCAGGTATGTCGGGCAGGTGGGAAGTTGTTGGTAACGGTTGGCTTCATCCTCTTCCTGACGAAGTCAAAGCGGACACCAGAAGCCACGCGTCCTTCGAAGAAGCGCCCACGGGGGGCACGGTCAACGCCGTCGGCACGGGCCCACCCCTGCGGCGTTCGCTTTCGGCGAAACGGCCACCTTGAACGCAGTCAGGGCCGCCAGAACGGGTCCACCTCGGCGGCGGGAACGCCGCCGCGGGCACCGCCACTGGGATCCCGATCGCCACCCGACACCAGCCGGGCTCCTCCATTGGCTTCCCTGGCGGGGGCGGCGACGGGAGGCGGTCCAGGCCGCGGCCCAGGAGCCGGGCTGTCACGTGGATGACCCCGTGGCCGCGACCGCCGTGGCGAGGGGAGCGGAGGGCGTAGCTGAGGCGGCGCAGATCTGAAGGCGGCCGGAAACCGTCGAGGATGTCGGCGGGAGGGATCCGGCACCACCCAAGTCGCGCGGGGCCGCCGAGGGTCTGCTTCGAGAGGACGACGATGTAGACCGCGGCTCCGTCCTCTCCGCCGCCACCGGCGGCGGAGGCATCCACGCTTGAGAATGAAGAATCCAGCGGCAGGCGGACCGTGTCGCCCCAGTCGGGGTTATGGGCACCGTGTTCGTCGACGCGCGTGCGGTGGAGGGAGGAGGGGAGGCGGTCGCAGTCGGGGGAGTAGAAGAGGGCGGCGTAAGGGCGGAGGCGGCGGCCGGGGAGGAGAGGCGAGGAGGGGTTTTTGAGGCCCTGGGCGGAGATGACGGTGATCTCCATGGCCAGCTCAGCGCCGTTGCCCTTCATCGAGGGCGAGGCGGCGGCGACGTGGTGACAACGTGCGGTGGCGATGAATGGGAGAGTGGAGGTGCAGGGAATGGAGCTCATGAGGGAGGAGCGGGAGGGGTGCGTATGTCTACTGTCCTATATATAGAGAACGAGAGAGTGGAGTTTGGATGATAGAGATGTACATATAGAGAGAGAGAGAGAGAGAGAGAGAGAGAGAGAGAGAGAGCGAGAGAGAAATTTCTGCGCTGTGGAAAATGAGGAGAAAGGTGGCGCGTTGAAGCAGGTTTTGGCGCGTCGAAGGTGGCAGAAACTAAAACTTGGAAAGAAATTTGTTTAAAAATAAAAATTAAGGACTAATTATTTTATAACTACCACATATATATATATATATATATATATATATATATATATTAGGTAAAAGCAATATAGGAAGTACTTTGAAAGCCTTGGTTTGTAGATGATGAGAAATTATATTATCATTATTATTATTATTATTATTTCCTGAGGTAAAGAGGAGAAGAAAAGTTTTGATCTGATAAAGCAAACATATGCTTCCGAATCACAATCCTTGGTATATGGGTTTGGTATATTATCATCTAAATAATATTTTAAGAAAAATAATCTTAACGGTATGTGTGAGAGGATGAATACAAATTTTTTTTTTGCTTGACTTAAGAGAACATTAATTGTTAAGAGTATGTGTGAGAGGACGAATAGGATTTTTAGATTTACTCAATCAATAGAGAATATTTTATTATAGAATTTATATTTCACTTTTATGCACATAGGTAGTAGGCAAACAGTTTCGAAACTTATATATACTTGTTATTTATTTTTATGTTTTATTTATTATTTGATATCTTGGTTGTTGTCTTGTTACGACAGCATTCTTCATCGACCCCACTTTGGGAAACGACTATTCACCCGTAACCACAGCCTTCAATGTAGCGTTGGGACTATCATCACGCCGACGGGGCGGCGGCTGGTGAGCGCGGTCGTGGTTGGTTCCGGCGAGCTTCCTCGGATAGCGGCCGAGGCTCGTCGATCACTGCGAGAAACTACGTAGAAACGCGGATCCCGGCGACCATGTTTCCGACCAGGGCTTTGACTAGTTCTCCAAGCCAAAAACACGCGGCTTTCATCTTATTCCACGCCGCTTCCAGTGCACACGAAGTCAAATGGCCGTCGCGATCCACGAGGAGATTACGGATTCCACCGGACTCCGTCGTGTGCGAGTGCGAGCCGCAATGTCCTTGTCGGGTCACTCGCCCGATGACTTACTCCTCGTGAGGAATGATGGTACCGCTGGTTAATTCGATTCCGGAGGGTTATATTTATGACTTGAAATTTAGTTAGAAAAAGAAGTGATTAACGAATTATGATTTATTTATATAAATATATCATGCATTTGGTAAGAAATATATAGTCAATTAATCATAAAAAAGAAGATAAAAGGCACCCTCTGCTCGTTCGCCCACGTGAGTAATGATCCGAGCCAGACAATTGTGGGCTACACCTCTTTTTCGCTAACGTGGGCAAAAGACAAAGGGGAGGTTATTAGAGGCTATTAGAGATTATATTCTCATAGAATATTCTTTCCTTTTGCGATCAGGTATGAAAGCCTATCTTCAACAAAATAAAAAATGGACTTACATTTTCTAGCTACTTGCATGCGTATTCATATATCTCAGGTTACTAACTTGAGCATCGAAGAGACCGAGTTGGAAAACCTCTTTCGATCTCGATTTTCGTATATGTGAGACATCGAAGGTATCTTGGACAATTTTGCACATGCATGTTTGAATAATATTAAGTTTGTTGGTAAACTTAGGACAGCATCACATGCGCAACGAAAGGATAGAAAATAAAATCTCAAATTTTTCAAAAAAATATTTCATCGTCATACGAAGATTTGTGCGTAAAAATAACAAAACAAAACAACTATGCGTATGTAAAAGAATTGTTATATAGGGAGATCGTATATCCTTAAAAACTTATAGATCTGTGGGATAAGACGAAGGAGGTCAACTATCCTCCTCTCTAACGATGATCCACATGATATGAGCTATGAAGACGCTTTTTAAATCGCTACATAATCCTTTTTTTTAGGCACACCACAACATTAAGGAATCCGCCCTTCTTGCTGTCCACACGCCCTAAACAAGGGCTATCGGTTGAGTAGAAGAGGGAGAGAGAGGAGTATATGAGGTGACAGCCAAAAAGGGTCTAACCTATATCCCTTTGGTTCCCTTATATTTATAGAGATCCCTATAAACGTACCCTAATAGATCTTGTCATATCGGGTACTAGATCTTCATCCAATTATTCAAGCCTATTAGATTAGTGGATCTTTATCCAATAATCTTATCCATATAATCCAATAATTCAAGGGCTTAGTAGATATCCAATAAGATAAGAGCTCTAGTGGATATTTCATATCTGAACTCCTACTCGTCACAACACCTACCATATGTGTATGACTATGTAGGCCCAATATCGAGCTAGCCATAAATTATACCTATTAGAACTCCATCTAGCTTAGTAAATTATTATATTTATAATAATTCACTTGATTCATTGACTACGAAGATACTGGGCCACTACATCGCAGTCCCCAAACAATATAAGGGAATTCAATCCATTGGACCTGTCTATCCTCAATTATCATATATCTATAGTTCTTCATCCATTTAATATCTCAGAGATCATATACCAAGCACAGTACTGTCAAGCTCATATGGTTTCTACTCGAGTCTTATTCTAATCGGATTCTCCTATATAACTCATTCTTTTTCAAGCTAGCTAGAGATTTTCTTAAGCAAAAACATATGAGATATTCCTTTCATAACACCGAGAGCAAATGATCATCTATCAATACTCAATTATCCTCATAAGATTGACTATCATTCCCTATGATCGGTTGTATTAGATCTAGAACTTTCGGACCTATAAGTATGGTATCAAAGAGTAGAGCATTCGTACATAATATCCTTTATGTCTCAAGTCTAAGGACCAGATACACAATTGGGATAACATAATCACTGTTTGATAATGAGATATCATCAACTGTCTAGCATTCCAAGAGCGTATCAATCAGTGAACTTATTCTCTAATGAGCACCTATATTGTATCTTTAGTATCCCCATATGAATAACTATGATACCAGCTACCTCCATCATATGGACGGATATATAATATATCAGTTTGTCTAGTTATCTCGATATCGTTCTCAAGTAACATATGATTAGAATTATTTATGGTCTATGTTTAAAGGCGAATCAGTCTCATTATTGTGATCTCATCACGATTCAATTCTCATTGCACAGATCCATGAATATTATAATATATATATTACGCAATATAAAGTGAAAAAATATTAAATAAATAATAAATAAAAAGAGTACGTATCATATCACACGTGTCATCACTCACGTGATTAGTTTGCAGGGCACTTATGACTAGTAAAGTTGTTAAGCACGTCAATGACTTCTTCCTTAATATTTTTTATGCTAGAAGGAGGACTTGATGTTACAAGAACATCTGCTTACTAACCCTCTCAATGAACATGGTGTTGATGTCCTAAGAGCACTCGAGACTTGTTAAATCATCGACCGAGGGAGCACTTCGCTCCCCAATTATATAATTTAGCAGACTACACTATAACTTTACCCTGCTTAAATCTAAGAGCCATTAGGCGAATTCGATATAGGATTCCCTGCAAATCCAACTATGATAGATGGATCAACGTGTTGAGGAAATGTGATGATAGTTCCAACAATCTAAAGGGGAGGCACTGGTTCACCCCACCTCAGGTCTATCACCATTTACGTAGAAAATCTAAGAAGAATAGATTCCAACAAACTATTGCCTCATGTGGTTGGAGGTTTTCAATGGCAGTATCGACTTGACATAGCACATTACAGCTTTTCGTACTCAAGTATCATTATATGACATTTCTGATGCCCTAATGTGTCACACCTTGATGGTGATGCTACAAACCAAAAACAAAGAGATAAACAATTTAGAACTGAAGCGGTTAGCCATAACTTAACTTACCAGTACTTTATTACAGTAGTACATATCAATCAAAACCTCAAAGGGGGAGCAATAAATCTGCTTTATCATCCCTAAATATAAGGACCCTTGGTAGTATTGCTTCGTGGTTGCGCTATCACCCCATACTTTCTGCCCCTCTTGCAAACCCTCCCATCTTGGTTCTAGTGGTGTATGTTCAAGGTCAGGTATGATTGGTCAACTATCTGTAATGTTGTGAAGGGTAAGAACTTACCCTTGCATAGGTTAAATATTGACCTCTATCTTTCTTCTCTTTTTTCAAAAGATGATCTTGAACTTTAAAGGCCCTTTAAAAACGTCGACAACTTAGAGGCAAGAGGCACTTCACTTGGTTGCCTCACGAGAAGTGAAGTGCCTCACGAGAATCCGTGCCTCCTTAGGTTCCTCTCTCCATTGAGGGTGGGGCACCTTTCTCATGACCTTCTTCTTTTTCGACTTGTAGGTGCTAGAAGAATAATCAAACCGAGTCAAGCTCAAGGTCTCAATCAATAGCTCACGAATAGTAATCAAGAGAGTCAAAGAGGAACCAATTCATTTTTTCTTTAAAGCTCAAAAGTCCATACCTACAAAAGATAAAAAATCATGAGGCTTCATATCTTATTTTTTTAGAAAGTACACCAAAAATGAGAAGACATGATGTTTAGGTCATATCTCGAGGAGTTGAGTTGAGACCCGCATTGATCAATAAATCCTTGTTCATCTTTCAGTCAATCTTGAAAGAAGAGAATATATCTCTCAACCAAAGTACTTATCCACCTCCACTTCCAATAAGAAGGAAAGTGTGTTATCTATAGAGTGTGCCGACCATGTGAGATTGAACCTTCAATCTCGACCAGAACCTATGAGGAAGAAGTGCTTCTTCCAACCCTTATTATTAGAAGGGGCACCACTAACTCTAAAGCCCTCTTAAGCAACTAGATAGTAGCCACTTTTCTCTTACATAGTCAAAAGCAAGTAGCAAAGAGTTTATGGGTTGGGGTAATACCAATACGTCAGCATTCTTCGATAAACTCTACTAAGTAGTGCCATAAGTTAGGCGTCATCTATGAGGGTGATATCTTCCACCACTGGAGACAAGACACTATCACCAGGTAGAGGGGAAAATGAAATCCTACCTCTAGATTATCAAAAAATAAGTAAAAGAACTTAAACATGGGGTCGAATAAATGGTGATCGGGCCGAGTGATTTGCAGCTCAAACTCAACCAAGATGGAGTACTTGGTCCATAAGTGATCTAGGAGTTATGTATTCACTATTAAGTCTTTATCATACATGCTTTTCATAGACTCTCTAAGTCTTGAAGAACCTTTGGGTTCATGGGTATTGACTCCCTCGACGAGGGAGCAGTCGAGACCTTCCTCTACCCTTGGACTGTCCAAGGATGGAGCATCAACCCCCTTGATCGTTTAATGATCATGAGATCAGGAGAAGCTTGTGTGAGAAAGAACAGACATTCTGACCTATGGAGGCGAAAGAGGAGGATGTTAAAAGTCTGAGATATTGCTATGCTAATGCACTGAGAGGATGAGTAAGCCTCACCCCTCATGGTCAAGAGGGATTTATAGGGAGATGATCAATCTCTCTTCTCCCTTGATGATAACAAGTGTCCTTTGGGTCAACTATAAAAGGGCATCGATTCATGAAGGGGCATATTGAAAAGTGTAAAAGTGATTGAAGTATGAAGACCAACTTAGTAAGTGCAAAAATAATCAATATGCGAAGACCATCTTTAAAAGAATAAAAATGATTGATGCACAATGATCATCTCGAAAAATATAAAAGTGATCGATGTGTAGTAAACCTGACCTGTATAAAACGAAACTACTATAACGGGAGATACAAGATAAAATGTGCTTGAGGTGTATGAGTTAAAAAAATTGACCCGCATCAAAAGAAATTTATCACGATGGAGGGATAAGATAAAATATTCTTAAGGTGCATAAGTCGGTAAGCTCGACCCTCATCTTCACTTGAGGCATAAAGGTTGAGAAGAATGACCATCACCTTTGCTTGAGGTGAGGAGGTTGAGGAGCCTAACCCCTACCTCCATCGAGGCATAGAGATCAAGAAACCTGACCACGCCTCGGGCCAACCCTCGCCTCCACTCGAGTTGAGGAGGTCGGAAGTTCGACCACTGCCTCCATACGAGACGAGGAAGTTAGGAAGCCCAACCCCTGCCTTTACCTAAGGCATAGAAGGTTGGGATCGCCTCCGCCCAAGTCATAGAGGTTGGGAAGCTTGACCCCTACCTTCACCAAAGACAAAAAGGTCCAGAAGCCCAACCCTCGCATCTGTCGAGGTGTGGAGGTTGGAAAACCCGACATCGTCCAACCAATATGCATCCCTCAATGATACAAGGGGTAGATGGGTGATGGATCGCCACTAGCAACATTTGGGGAGGCGATCCTAGATGGATATGCTAGACGAAATCATACCGACAATACGAGAGGCACAATGGACTAGACATGCCGGACGAATTGGACGTGCCACCAGGTCGACAATGGATCACAGAGGTATAAGCTTGATGTGTCGGATGAGCTAGACATTGCATTTCGGATCCTTCTCGCAAGAGCCCTAAAGCATGCCTTCGGAAGGGGGCCAATGGATAAGGAGTACATTATCAACTAATCGTCATCCGACACGTAACCATCACGTGATTTTCAAGGTGTAAGAAGAAGATGAAGATCACCCTCCATCCATCAGCTCACATGGGCAATGGTCAAAAGCAAATAGTTATAAGCTATTGGAGCGATTAGAGACTATATCCTCGTAGAATATTCCATGGAGTATTCTACCCCTTTACGAAGATGTATAAAAGTTCATCTTCAACACAATGAAAAGGGACTTATATTTTTTGACCTCTCACGTCTACATTCATATATCTCGGGTTACTAACTTGAGTCTCAGAGGGATCGAGTTAGAAAACCTCTATCAATCTCGATTTTCATACAAATAACATCTCAAAAACTAGATGTTTCTAACCCAAAGCACCTCGGACAATCCTATGCATACGAATTTGCATCACATCAGGTTAATGATGATGTCAACGACTTCTTCCATCAATATATTTTAAGATTTTGATTAGATGAAAAACATATAAAATGATATTCTAGATTTTCTGAATTTTTTAGGGATTAAAGAGAATTGATTGGCAAAAAGCGAAAGAAATCTTTTAGTATTTATGTGCTATGTTTTACCATCAATCGATTTTTTTTGTTATTAATGGATAACTGACTATGTGATCTTTAAATGTTTTGTTTGCGTATTTGCACAAACGCATAAAAACTTTATCCTTTCATGTCACGGCTCGTTTGTGTAAGCTCATAACGTGCAAAGATTCTGCCTGTGCGATCATCTGTCGTCTCAGCTTGTTCTTGCCGTAGGCATCTTGTAAGAGACTTAAAATTAGACTTCACACTTCATTTTGATTCCATGGAGGAGTGATTTTGTATTATAAATGAAGTTCCTGCGCAATCGTCTTATGCAGCCAAATTTGTTCAAAAACGAAGACTTTCTGAATCGGCAGTGAAAATTTTTCCTTATATGGAGATGATTATAAAAAAAAAAATGTTAGTCATATGACCACCCTGAAATCATTAGTTTCTCATATATAATTGAATTTTAATGGAAGACTCAACAAATATACTCACAAGGAAGAACAAAAAGTCATCATCAGGTCAGCTTAGAGAAGTCATAAAAGATAACCTTGGCCTTGAGGTGACATCTTCCTTTGTAAGTTGGCATCTCCATGATATAATATGCCATAATGATTCTTCATCAGGTAAAGTTAAACTCTATTGTGGAGTGCATGTGTCATGATTCTAATATTTCATTTCTTCCCTTGGTAATAGTGGGTTGGGGCATGAGACTATCACAAAAGGATCCAACTAAAATTATCCATGTTGAAGACATGTTTATGCTTAAATTAATAATTTGGAAGATGAGTCACACAAGATTTAGAGAATCCAGAGAGCCTGAATCGATTTAGCATAGCAAACCATTAATTGGGTCATTGATTGGGTAGCCCTAACCATGCAAAGTTTCTAAAGCTAAAACCATCAATTGAATGCGGATGCAGCAACACAGGAGAATCATCATATGGGCCACAGGATTTCTACCAACCATTTCTTGATTGCTACTGAGCAACGACAAGAAAAATGATAGGAATTCGACGGTAATGAGGTTACAAAAAGGAAAAAAATTGATGATAAGGACAAACGAAACCTCCTAATATAACAATGCAATATGACATATCTAAAGAGGGTTAAATTGGTCTTGAATTATAATGATTCAAAGCATTCATTATTCTTACTCTTAACTAGTTGTAAATATAAAGATTTCTTATACTAGCGTTTCTATGCAAAGAATAATTCTCAGGTAGACTCGATCGATAAGGATTAACCCAAAGATTAAGAAAGGAAAAGAGCCTATGCTAATTAAGTTTGAATTAGTACCAGTTGGGGCGTCAAATCCAGCTTGTCAGCACCCGAGCTGACGCGTATCGTCCTCTGGTACGAACCCTAAATCGCGTCTGTCATAAGCAACACGGATTAACTATTGGATGGATGCACCTTAAAACAAGAAAGAAGGCAACAAAGTGAGAGAAACTTACGAGAGATGAAGAGATGAGACCTCCCCCACGCGCTCGCTGACCGCGTCCCTGAGTTCAAACAAGATATATATATATATATATATATATATATATATATATATATATATATATATATACACATTACAAGGCTCCAAAATATCCTGCTGAATTAGACAAAATTTTTATCTTATTATTATTAAAGTACTATTTTCTGTGCAGTTAGAAACACGTGACGACGCCCCGCAGTCACGTGCGCGCCCCGTCGTCGATCGGCCGGTCCGGCGTGATGCATGCTTTCCGGGACGGCCGGGGGCAGTGGATGACCCACGGCTGCCGGCCGCGGCGTTCTGGCGACACTTCCTTCGGGTTTGGCCACGCGGATTCGACCGACTCCGGTTTTACCTCCTGCGATGGGGGTGGGCCGTCGCCGTCCTCCGACCGAGGTCGCTTCACACCGATCGACACACCGAAGAGTTTCGGGCTTGCTCCAGGCGGCGACGGAGGCACCTCCCTCTTCGTGGCTTCTTCCTCCTCTTCCACCTCCTCCGCCGCGGGACCAGGTGGCATCAGCTCTAGCAACGGCGCGGCCAACTCCTGGCCTTCCAGACCTTCGCCGCGCTCCTGCCGGCCCGAAGCGTGCGCTGATATCAGCGTTGCGATCTCCCTACATAGCTTCTTCATCTGCGCCACCTCGCGGGAGAGCCGTTCGTTCTCCTTCCTCAACCACTCGTTCTCCTCCCCCAGCTCCGCCTCGCCGCGGGGACGCGTCGCGGCCGTGTGCGGCGGCGGCGGCCCGGAGGAGGAGTTCGATGAGAGCACCTGCTCCTCGCCCGAGTACGTCGACGATCTGGCCCGTCTCACATGCGGTGTCACCGGGATCGTGGCGGGCGCTAGCGGTGGCGCCGCCGTCGAGGTCTTCCTGCGGTGGATGTCGCGAAGCAGGTGCTTCTCGCCTCTCCTGAAGCAATCGTTGGCGAACTCCCATCGATCCGGCACGATCTTCCGAAATCCCTAACAGATCCCGCCCAAGAAACCTCAAAAACACATCAAAAAATCGCAAAACAATCGAACACACCCAGGAATTAGACATACATAGGTGTTGAGTTGGCGGACGAAGCTGGAGAAGTTGTTGTGCTTGAAGTACTTAGGGAGGAGGTCGCTCGCGAACTCCGCCGGCCGCCAGACGACGAACTTCGACCCGTCCTCGTTCCACGAGATCACGTCGTCCACCGCGGGGTCGTCCACTAGCTGGTACGTCTTTGTCAGGAATGGCGTCGGCAGCGACCGCTGCTGCCCCTCCGCCGGCTCCGCCGTGGGGGTCATCTTCGCACGCCCCTCGCGAGTCTTCACAGTTCGAAAGGCGAGGGGGGAAAGATCGTGAAGCTTTCCAATAGTTTCGGTGGGCAGAGGAGGAATTGCAACGGAGTAGGTGGAATATGATCCAACGGCGAAGGCTTCTTCGGTGGAAGGATCAGACCGAGAAGCTTCGATTCGGTTCCTCTTCTCGAAGGTTCGCGGACAGTGCGTGCAACGTGGCTGCATATGATGCGTTGAGACGTGGAAGGCGCGGATCTTTTGCAAATATGATTGCATATAAATAATGAAAGGCGGGCGAGGCATGAACACCTCCGGATGTGGAGGGAAAGAGAGACGGGGGAAGGAAGAAGACCGAAAACATAAAGACATGAAGAATGGATTGCATTTACGGCTACTACAAGTCAAATCTGACCATGTGGAAATTTGAATCGGTTGACTTTCTGAAGAACTTGTAAGCAAGATGTCATCTTCTTCCATAGGATAAGAATTTGTAAGCAGGAGATAGATAAAGTGGGAAGCTTTTACTAGTAAGAAACAATGGCCACTGGTCAAAGTTAGGAGCGAAAGCAAAGGCATGGGAAACAGCTTGGTGCAGTATATAATTAATTTAAGTGAAGCACGAGGAAAGATAAAAAGACATGCTGAAGGACATGAATAGTCTCACAAAAGCTGGTTTAATGATGTTTAGATGAGCTTTTCTACATCCTTGAAGAAAAATGAGCAGTTTGAAACCAAGAACATACAACTGAAGACCAATCATGGAGGCAGCAACATCAATAGATAGAAGACCAAGCTTTAGTTTAAGCAATTTTTGGATGCTCATAAATGAGAGGCATTCACCACCTAAAAATGATAGCAGCAAGGGCAGGAAGACATTTAATGTAAAGCAACTCATACGGTTGGGGAGCAGAATCAACAGTCAACAATTAGGAAAACAAGTTCTAGATGCTTGAACTGGGAAGCAAATGACCAAAGTTCATCAACAGTTTGGAGACTAGTAATCATCAAAAGGTTGAATGAAAGGAAAAGGATAGATTAATTGAAAGGAAAATTTTGTTTCTAAGAGCTATGTACTGCAAGGAAGAAGAGATGGAAGGAAGAATATTGACCTTCATTTGCAAGGCAAAAAATATTGCAGATAGTATTGGTGTGATACAACAATCACATGACTGGTTAATTATGACATTTTGGTGCATCCATCTCTTAAATTAAACCAGAAAAGTACAGGAGAAAACTTCCTGAGAAGCAGACAGTTTAAACATTTATCTTCTTGATGGATTTCAAGTAATGAATGAACTTTGAATATTCATTTGACAATGACCAAGGAAGTAAGACACCTATAGACAATTGCAAATGGGAGCTATCAGATGAGAATAGGAAAATAATTAACCAACATTAGAACACTATGAAACACAAACATTTACTCATAGAAAGGAAGCATCGAGAGGATGATACTAGAGATTTATCGACGAGTCCAAGAAATCTGAAACACCAATTAGCAAAAGAGACTTGTACACGAAGATTAATCTGTTTGGACAAGCAGAGTCACTTAGATTAGCAATCAAGCCACTGATGATGAAAGATAGCAATAAAAGTTGAAAAAAGGTACAAACAACATGTCACCAATCAAAAAAAAAAAAAAAAAAAAAAAAGGCAACTGGATCTCTGTTCAATACCACAAAAAGAAGCCCCATTCATCCTACCAGCATATCAGAAAGTAGAACTTGATTTCTGCACCACTTAAGAGACCAAGCTGCCGGAGAAATGAGTAGCCAATGAATGGTGATACTTTACACAGACATATATCACTAGTCTCCAACTCAATTGCATTTTCTAGAAGCAGAAGAACATTTTTTTTTTAATCTAATTTGACTTTTAAAGTGGATCTCATCAAAAAATAGATAATTGTAATGATCAGAACAATGACTTAATTCTCCAAATGAAATGATAAAATCAATATGACTTCGATTTTATGACACTTACCCTCTTTTCATTGGTTACCTCATAAGATGCAACAACAACATGACTTGCCTAACAAATGCTGTAAAGCATTTCATTTTAATCAAAAAGAAAAAAATGTTTCAGGAATCATACAGAAAGCTACCTATTGAAAAAGAATGAATGGTAAAGTTCACCAAAATTTTCTACAAAATTAAATTTTCTTAACAGAATATCTTTCCTAACTGCAAGTGTTCTAGATTACAGATATAAAATGGAAAGGGGCGCCTGCTCTAGTAGGTTGGTACAATAGCTGCTTGAAAAAGGACAATTAATATTTCACATTTAAAACATACTAGAAAGATCATCCAGATATAAATTTCCTTTCTTTAGAGATGCTTTACTTTTGAGCAATGAAAGAATGGAAAAAAGCAAATAGAGAGCAAACACATTAGCATTCCTTAGGATTGCCAGATAAACTATGAAGGGTTTACTCATGTAGAAGCAAGGCTCTAAACTATTGGATTAGGTGTATTGCTGGGTTTCACACATATCACAAAAAGAGGAACAGGTGAAAACAAGATCAGTTGCTTTCTGCAAGTGCAGTATCCTAGGATGCAACTCAAGATGTGATACCTTAGGTAATGAAGTAATAATCAATGAGATGGATTCCGTTTACCTAGATGGTGTTTGGTGTGGCCCAAACATCAAACTTGTAACCATCAAGAATTCTCCGCAGTTGGGATGTTGTAAGTAAACTTTATTAGATCTCTCACCCAAATTAAACTACAATATCCTCATCCCTTTCCATGTTACATTCACCCCTTCTTCAGATCTATATACTAAAGGCATATCAACACTTGCTGGGTACAAACTGATGCTTTCTTTTTTATTATGAAGAACTTGCGTGCTTATTTTGATGATGCCTCTAACGTTTCAAAGAAAGGTAATTAGCTTTGTAACTTTAAGTTTTAGTTCTTTTCACTTATTTAAAAATCCTAGACCACCCTTGTCCAAGCTTAATTCTCAAAATTTCAAGCAGCTCCAATCACAGACAGGAAAAGAAAGATATCTTGGTAAAAAAATTGTAAGCAATTGTGTGCCCATGTTGAATTGAAGACAATACATATGCAAAGAACTCATAAAGCAAACTATTTTGATGATGCCTCCATGTTTCAAAGAAAGGTAATTAGCTTTGCAACTTGGAAGTTTTAGTTCTTTTCTTTTTTTTAAATCCTAGACCATCTTTGTCCAAGCTTAATTCTCAAAATTTCAAGCGGCTTCAATCACAGACAGGAAACGAAAGATATCTTGATGAAAAATTGTAAGCAATTGTGCGCCCATGTTGTATTGAAGACAATACATAACCAAAGAACTCATAAAGCAAACTAACCATACAAGGGATGATTGCATTGATGATAAATAAGATAGAAGTGTCAAGCTACTCAATCAAAATTAAATATCCAATTGCTTTAACATTGGTGAGTAACAAATAATCCAACTCTCATGTTTCTTAAGGCAATGTTAAACAAAATAAAAACTCAAATCAAGACACAAACAAGAAACCACATCGATATAAAGTGAGGATTGACATGGTCAATATGGACCAAGCAAACATAATCCACCAAGCTAAGAACAAAGCTATCTCTTTTACAAGGTCAGAGAAATGCAGCAGATCACCCATGAAAAATAGACCACCAAACAAGTCAGATCTAACCTGAGATAACCCAATCAAAAGCAGAACCATAACCGGTGGTGCAAAGAACTGGAGCACCACCAAGCAGAGGTAGTGATTGTGCAGAAACACTTTTGCTCTCCCGTAATCCATGTCAGGCACCCGGCTAGCGTGCAGCCGCTGATACCAGCTGACCACGGCCTCGTTAAGGTACATTTGGACATTAGGGCGGAGCACCATAATCTGCAAGACGGCAGAAGCAATGAGAGCCCAAACTCTGAACTCCCTGAACCAGACTGACCCGACCTCACCACCGGCCGGCACCACTGCCACCGGGACCACCCAGAGAAGCGGTGCAGCGGCCGCGGCAAGGACGGCCACGTTGAGGAGAACCTGGGCGAAGGCGCCACACGAGACCACGGCAAGGTCCCACCGGAGCTGATCCGTCCCGAGCCAGAAAGCCCGTGCCGCTCGAGATGCCGGCACGAAGAGCAGCCCCGCGAGGACGCCGGCGAGTACCGAAACCGTCGCCTTGGTGGATCCGGCGTCGACCCCGCCCAGCTCGAAATCGAAGAGATGGGGGGAGAGGACGAAGACAATGAGTAGAGCAGAGAGGAAGCCTAAGAAGCCGGCGACGAAGCTCAGTTCCTTCTCCGACCGCTTGGAGGCGGATCGCTCGAGGGAGAGCTTGGAGAGTAGAAGAAGGAGGTGAGCGACAGCGAGAATTGCGACGGCAGCCACAATCGTGGCAGCGGGGGAGGGATCGGGAGGAAGGAGGAGACGGAGGATGGCGAGATCGGTGAGAGCGACGGCGGAGGCGGCGAAAGCGGCGCGGAAGGAGGGGAAGAGGAGGCGGGTGCGTAGATGGGAATCGGAGAGACGGAGGCGGAGGAGTTGGGCGTTGCCATCGTCAAAGCCAGGAACACGGTGGTGGGAGGCGGAGGAGGAGGATCTGGGCCGGCGCTTGGGATCAGGGGGGGCGTCTGGACCCGAGGGACGGCGAAGGACGGCGCGGAGTCCGTCGCCGCCGGGGTTATCGGGGTGAATGTAGGTGTGGAGGCCGTAAAGGAGGAGGGAGGGGAAGCGGAGGGCGGTTGAGAGGAGGGCCGCGGCAGCGGAGGCTGCGGCGAGGAGGATGAGGTGGTGGAAGGGGGAGGCGAGCATGGCGGGCGAGGAACGGGCGAGCAGCTCGGAGCCGTAGATCGGGTTAAAAGGCAAAGAGGGGATGGGGTCGGAAGGGGGGGCTATTGCGGTCCGTCATCGACCGGTGGCATAATCTACTCAAACCAGACCGGTAGTAGTTTCGCACCCGCGGAGGGCCCCACTACGTCCTAATTAACAGGTAGGTACGCAGGTATTTTTTGGGGTGAAGGAAGAAGGCAATATAATCTCCATCGCTACGTCATGATGGATTTAAAAAGCATACACAATATATACTGCGATGGAGGATGAGATGCTTGAAATCTCAACTTGGAATGGTACAAAGTGCAATGCAGGTAAATACAAGCTACTGAATTATTTGAAATTTTATACGTAACTCTGGAATGGTACAAATGCTTACAACCATAGTATTAAGCTGCACACAGTGCATGGAATGATGGTACCAGAGGAAGTGGTAACAACACATATATGGATTACCAAGAAGTTACACAAAAGGCATAATTGAAACTTCTTGGAGATTTAGTTGGTTCGAGTGTGAGAAGATGAACGAGTCACCTCGGACACCTTCGACTGTTATAGCTCCAAGGACTCCACAACCCTTCGAGCTTGGATGTGCAGAGCAGTTTGTCTCTGCTCTGGATCCAGCGTCGATCCGAACTGGCTCGCTGCCCAAATCAGAGATGCGCACTTCTCTCCTAAGCTTTGGCGCATTTCATCGTGTATGTTTGCCAAGGGGGAGTTGTCGGTCTGGTTGACATACCCAACTAGTAGCAGCAGAAACTCCCCACATTTCAACCTGCATCAAGACGTGAACACAAGTCGCGTGAGGCTAAATCTCTTGGTGTTATAAAGAGCTCTTTACGATTATGATAAACTGATGGAAGGTTCTTTTTCTTCGTAGATGAAATAAGTTGCATGAACCAACCTAAATGCTAAACCTCATTTCTCTTTATTTACTGCTCTCTCACTAGCCCTATAGAACATTTGAAAGGCATGGTTCTTCCACTCCGTCGAACCACCTTCAAATTTGCTCCGAATCTTCTTTACCACCTCCGACTTATCCTTGATCCTCTGTCATAGTTTCTCGACCATTCCAGCATTTCAACCAGACCTTAGTCAGCAACAACCAATGATTTATCAGATCCTAGCTACAGTCCCCGGACTCCAACGCAACTCTTTTGATCGCTCATCTTTCTATCCTCTCAAATACGTCAAAACACCAACATAAACCCTTGGAGATCCAACCTAATTTTATGTTCTAACATATTTGAGAAACATGCATAAAAGGAATAAACACATAAAACCCAATAACTGAATCATTTACATTGAAAAGATCTTGAAATTGTAGTCACTTGCTACAGTCATGATGACACTGTTCAAGAATGATGGGTATCAAAACCTGATTTTAAATGCTTGCATACTTTACCAAGAATCACAGCCGTTCTAACCTTGGAGATAAAATTAAAGAAATTGAACACATGTAACAAATGAGAAATTCAGTGAGAACAAACAAACCTTATGTTTTCATCTGCTTGCTCATCCTTAATAAGCTCTGTGACCTTCTCAATTGCATGACATTCCCGAAAATCCTGGGATAAACGGGATTGAAGATATGAGAAAAGAATATCATTCGTAAGAAATTTTAAACATGATGGTTGTCCTACAGGTGATGCTTGACCTTTCTCTATACAACTCTAGGTTCGAAAGACCCACCATAACTAAATCGCAGTTGTCCTTTTGGAATATGTTACTATGATGCACCAAAGGACAAGGAATGCCAACAGCCTACAAAGGATCATGGGGAAGCAAAATATGCCCTGCATGTAGTATCGTACTGTGCCATGCTTTGTATTTGAGGATTGTACTTGTATTTGAGCCAGAAACTTAGCAGCGAGATAAACATCATATATAATACCACATAGATTGCCACATTATAACATATAAATTATTATTAATTAGCTTCCTTCTCAAGAGTGGCAAAATTTACATGCTTACCAATAGCCAGAGCATAGCTCACATAGTGCAATCAGACAGAAATTCATGACTTTAAAGAAAAAAAACTTTTTAGCTTCCTAGTGTGATAAAATTCCAGAATACAAAGGATGCACAAAGCAATATAGCAGGGAAATACAAACTAATTTGGCAATCACGTCATAAAGTGGATTTTCCATCTAGGTTGCGGAACTGTTACTTTCTTCTAAAGTTGCTGTCAATTGAATTGTTCCAAGTTTTTCATTCATTTCAATCTAAAGAAAGATGACAACCCAGGGACAGGGAAGCACTTAGAAGTAAACAATTCAAGAAGATACAGTGACATCCACATCATCAGGATATTTGGTCCATTTCATTGAGGTTCAAACATATTGAGTTGACATATGAATGATAAATATGACAAAAGACAAGAGCACAAAATAAAAAATAAAAAAAACGATGCTTTTTGGTGAGACTAACTGAAATGAGAAAATTGATTCAGAATTGTTGGCCTCCAAAAGCCTTTAGAGACGTAAAGTAAATGCATAGGAATGACAAGGCAACTAAAATAATTAAGGAAACAAAGGGTGACAAAAAATCATAACATCAATTGTAGCTTAGTCATCACAAGTACACTGACAACATGAAACAAATGGAGCAATTTTACTTATTAGGCAAGATTACCGAAAGATTTTCCTCAATGCAAGTATATGAAACACAAGAAATTCAAAAGGCAAGATCCGAAGATCATGTGCCACATCATGTTAGCTAAGCTTAGCATTGCATGTAGTCCAGTTTTACCATGATAATTTAACATGGATTCAACTATAGGGTGTTAGGGATTATGCTTCCTAACCAGCACTAACTTTAGGGGAAAATTGAACCTGAACCCTTCCAAGGGAGAGGGAGAGAGTGAGGAATAGCATACCATCTGATTGGATGAAGAATCCAACAATAATGATATTAAAGCATCCAAGCATGCACCTTGCTCAATGGTTCCTCGAGTAGATAGTATGTTAGTTAACACCTGCAATCGCATTGTTCTTAGCCTTTTACAAGCATTAATATTGTCTTTGTTAAGAAGAACATTTTCATGAGCAAATAACATCAATAAGTAGATAAGCAAAAATAAAATTCAAAACTCTTTCACAAAGTATGTTTTTAGATGTCTATTAAATAGTGTATAGAAGCAATATGATAATTTTCTCCTTAATAACTTGGCCAAAAAAAATCCCCTAATAATTGTCAAAAAAGATAGCATAGTCAAGATGTTGAGTATACCGAAAACAATAGAAAATGTAGTGACTTGCATATCCAATAGAATGCAGGATTTCATCCTGATACAGCTAAATTACTAAAAAAATCCTTGTATTAAAACCAAATATTTGAAATTTCTTCATTTTGTTGTAAGTAAATAACTATAAGCCTAGAAAGACAACACCACAAAAGGAAAAAGAGCTAGGTCAAAGATATAATTCTTGGAATAATGTTTTATGACCAGGAAGCTGTTGAGCAATGTTTCCTCCAATTATGTAAGAGGACGGTATGATTGATCATATTCTGTCAGAGTAAAAATTTGCTCCTCTGGTAGCTTGATAGAATGAACAATCAAAAGCAGAAAAATATGAGGTTATATTTCAAACACAAGATAAAAAGCAAAATGTAGCAACTCAGATGCAGAGACTGCAATCTTACTTGGACAAACACAAAACAAATACCAGTAGCATATGTATCTAGGAGCAAAAAGAGCAACCAAAAGATAGCAACAAGCAGTTCTTGATGGTTACTGTTCATAGCAAATTCCAAGCAACAGACAAACTTCATTGGAACTTCCTATAACTTGGATTAGTAGTCACCACTTAGCAGCAGCACAAAAGTCCTAAGTGCTTCCACAATTACATTAGGATAAATAAGGTTCACATCTTATTTCTCATAACCTTACATGGAAAAGTAGAAAATACTTCATATAGCTATGGACACATAGCTATATCCAACTACACATACATGCATGAACCAAAATTATTGTAAGACAACATCACAAGTTAGCAACCTCTGTCTAGCATGCACTGCACAGTGATCATGATGATATATACGCTTGAGGTAATCAATTCTTGTATATCTATGAAAGAAACTCTCTCTCTCTCTCTATTTAGAAGTGGATATAAAATGTCTTACATGAGACTCTTATGTACCTCAATTGCCTTATGCTTGTGAGCTAAAGCTGCACTGCCACTATGAAGCAAACAGCATCCTTCCAAAACTCTAAGAGCAATAGCAACTTCAGAATCTGTTGCAGGACTAACTATCTTCATAGGTTCCACTCCAAATATATGACTCAAACTCACAACAGGGTTGTCCTTTGATTGCTGCAATGAATTCTGAAAGAGAACAGGAACCACTGCCACAGAAAAAATAATGTGAACCAGCTAAATCCATTTTTTCTAGATATGTTTTCTGTAAAGAATTAACAATATTTGACATTAAAATTCTGCAGCCAGTGATCTTCTCCGGTAGGGCTAACACATGCCCAGATAAGAATGCACATACAGATGCAAAATCAGAACAATAACAATAGAGTAATACTGTAATAGTATATTGTTCATATTATTTTTATTATAAACTGCATGGTCATCAAACAACTTCTGCCACAAGAAGATTTTCTCATTTGATGCTGCCTAGAACATGATTTTCTGAATTTGCAAAACTTCTCCGGACTATCATGTTCGTGCACTAAAAAATTCTAGCCCAGTCTGCTACCAGCACTTTCTGATTTCGAACGCCCGAGGTTTATTGAGCGCTCACATAGTGAAATTTATCTCCTACACATAAGTAATTATTTTTCTCAAGGGAGATATGTTCTTTTAGCTTATTTACTATATGATAGGGATAAACTAGATTCATCCTGACTACATATTGAAAAATTCAGATCCATATTTGCTTTTAATATATCAGAAAGACATTAAATGGATCTCGTATATCATAACCATGTTTATTTAAAATGGATACATATATGAATCAAATGGACAAGGGATATACAGATTGAAAAGGATTTAGAGTGGATATAGATGTAAATTGCACAGGTAGGGTACATTATCAACAAACACAATTCAGGCACTAGCTCAAACCTATCGATTATACTCCTTGAACAGGAAGTCTTCAAAGAGAACATCATGACAAAATAACAATGAGAAGAAGAGAGTAGACCATATCATGAAACATCAGGGAACCCATTTTTGGATAACTATATGGCAGCTGATGAGAAAATTTACTAGTTTATATTTCTATTTTAATCCCACATACACATCTCACATCCACATTTATCGTCATTAATCTTTCTCATATGATCTTTCTTAATTTTGGATATTTGTGAGATTGCCCAAGTTTAATATGATCCTGCCAACCTAGGTCAGTAACAACAAGTCAAACCTTGAAACTCTTGACTTTTTAGAAGGTCAAGTGAACTTGGTTGATTTAACCAATTTCAATCAGGTCCTTTCAATTACAGTTGATATGGCAAATCTCAATGCTTCAGGATGTGTGAAATCTCTATTGGGTTTCAGTCATTCTTTGGCCAAATATTAATTTTATCAGTTCCAAACTAGTATTACCAGTTTGTACTAGATTTCAACTAGTTCCTGCTATCCTTAATCAATTTTTTAAAACCCATTTGGTTCATAAGCATTTAAAGAAATGTGAACTATCTAATTTAGCCAGTGATCTAGGCCAAACCAAAATGTAAATTCTGGACATCATCATGAACCAATATGATCCTTTGAACCCAATCAACTGTTAAATATTACATACCATAATGCATACCCAGCCACACATGGGCCTCCCTTTTAGGTTCAAATGACAAAAGTATGAAGAATTGCATATGAACATGCAAGGTTCTGATGCAAATTTAGTCTTCATGAGGAGCTATCATGCAGAATAAATGGAAGACTTCTGTACTTTTCGTAGGCATATTTCATTACTAATCTTTCATTGTGTCCACACTACATCATTAGTAGAATATTCGAAGTCTATGATATATCATAAAATTCAATGATATTTCAATAACTTTTGCTTAACATATCCAAATCCTTCAACTATTACTTTCTATGTTCACACTCGTATTCCAGAAGAAGGTCACACATGCTTTTCTTTACTGAGTAATTTCACGTGTTTCATAAGGAGCTTCGTAGACAATATTGATCTATGCTCAAGATCTAGATCAAAGATCACCTGTAGATTGGCATGGCTTAGAATGTCTTGTTGTGCTAGAAAGGGATCAACACGTGTTGTGTAGAGCCTTTGTGGTCTCAACACATAAAATGACAACAACAAAAACAAAACACAGTAATGTCCTGACTTTTTGGGATAGTACATGGATTTTTCCCACAATTAAGCTTTTATAGGACAATAAGACCAGTAAACTAAGGGCAGATAAATATCTTTATAATTTTGATAAGGTTTTCTTATGTCTTCTTCTACCTCTCTTCACAAAACTAATCCCAATTAACTCATCTAATGTAACTAAAGAATATATACGTGTCCCTTGAACATGTCAATACCATCTTCATGAATGTCAACGTTCCATATCTTATCTATGCATCAGTATAGCGTCATATGACAATTTATGATGGCAACTATGTCCAATATGATGAGCTTAATCTTGATCACTGACACTACAAAACCTCAGTCAAAAGTCGCATGGTTCAATTCCTGCAATCTGAGGTGAGGCTACGATCCTTTATCCTTCTACTCATTGAAGCTCGTGCTGCTATATTAACCTCCTTCCATTTGTAAATCTTCAAAACCAGTTAAAGTTTTAAATCCTATTTTGCAAGAACCTTTTTTTTTCTTAAACGATGTTTTTTCTTCTCGGTAACTTGATCATAAATATCATGATGCCTGATTTCTACTATTTGATGCCAGGTTCCTGATCATAGTCTTCTCAATGACACCCATCTCCTCCTACATTCTTTGAAATAGAGTAGACTCTAATATCTTTCCTGATCATTTCTACTATTTGATGCCAGGTTCCTGATCACAGCCTTCTCAATGACAGCCATCTCCTCCTACATTCTTTGAAATAGAGTAGACTCTAATATCTTTCATTACAAGCTCAAACATTTCAACAATTTTCCATCATTCATTCACAATTTTATATCATTCTAGCAGCTCCTAGATTTTTCTTCTTGAAATATCTCTGATTCAATCACAAGTGTCTGAACACACTCACAAAGCTAAAATAATCTGTTTGTTTAAATTTTGGACCTCCTTGTATTTCATGGGTCTAATTCTATTTGAAAGTTGTTATCAACGGTATCGAAAATTGACATAAACAACTATTAATTTTTTTCCTTATGTGGTTATGATGTTGAACAGCTATTCCACTGTAGAACGCAAGGATAAAAGCCTTTCATGCCTTACACTGGATTTGTGGGTTGTACTTTTCTGGTTGACCCATTAGGATCCAACATACAGGATAATTGACCTGTTGCAATTGGTCTATAGGGATCTCACATCCCAATTCCATGACCATCTATGCCTGTTTCATGAAATTCACCAAAGCCAAAGTAACCCATTGGAGAAGATAAATAAGCTCCAAAGATCCAGATGCAATTTGCTCCATTTATAGCAGAGAAATTCAAGATCTATATACAACTGATGCCACAGACCATCCCACATTTTATACATTAATCCTTTTGCACAACAGGATAGAAACCAACCATTATGCTTTACTTTTATCATGATAGCACTAGCGTCTCCATTTCGTCTGTTCATTCCTCAAATAGATCTCATTTGGAATGCACTTAATGCCTACACAATGTAACCCTAAGAAGACCATCACCTTCATCTATGACTAGTGTAGAAGCAATTGTCTCTAGTGTAAATTCATAATTACTTGTCGCTTCTTCTCAAGTATCGAGCAAGGCATTATACCTTCGATCGGTAGACTTTTTCCTCTTCCTTCGTATGCTTAATAAAACTTTGATTTCCATGATAAGTCCAGAAATCAAATAACATAACATCGTCGATTATAGCTCATAAGGTGAATGCATCTGGATCGGAACCCTAGATAGCTGAGATTCACAAAGAGAGACATCGAAAGGGCGGACCTCGGAATTCGGGAATGGTTTGGGAGTGACGGAAAAGGCGGATGGACTCGTCGGAGCCGGCGATGGATCTGAAGAACTTGAGGAGGTTCCGAAGGCCTCTGGTCCGGAGGAAGGAGAAGTCGGCCATGGCGTCGCGGAGGCCGGAGCGGAGGGCCAGCGTCACGTCCCGGTAAAGCCTCCGACGGTTCATGGCGGAGACCAGCTCCCCCACCGCCGCCTCGTCCGCCGGCGCGATCGGCGGATGCGGCGGCGGGGGGCCGGACCCCGACTCCGCCTCCTCCCGGCGCGCGCTGCTGCCCTCCGCCTCCTTCATCCGACTCATAGTTGCGGTTTTGTTCTGCCCGGTCCCAGAATCCCATTCCGGCTCCGCTTAAGAGCTCGACCTTCCACCCCCCGAACCGGTTCCGTGAATCGGCCGGTTCAGATGAACCGATCCACCCGAACCTCGTACTATTATTACATGAATCTTTTATCGTAATAAAGTTTTTTAAAAATTTAATTTTTATTTATATTTTGTTTATTAAATTTTTTGACTAATTATTACCTCTATAATTAGTTATATTTAATATTTCGATACTTATACTTTTAAAAATTAATAAAAATATTTTATAATTTACCATTAAATACGTATTGATTTTGTCTTACGTATTTTCGTGAGCAGAATCGAAGAGAAACGAGATTACATATTTTATCTTTATAAATATAAAGATTTTAATATAATTTTTAAAAATATAAAAATCAAGATAATAAAAATAACTAAATATATGGGATGGTATGTACTTCTTCTTATATTTATGGATCAATTCAACTTTATACGGAATTAAATAGGAATAAACATCTCATTCAACCACATAATTGATTGGAAGAGATAAAGAGAAGCCAGTCAACGAGCACAGCAGTGTGATGAGTGGCAGAGCGGCGGTCATCACCGGCCTCTTTCTTCCTCCTCAACGGATGGTACATTCCCAGAACCACCAGAAACCTTGCCTACTAATCTCTCACCGGGGCTCCTGCAACCCATGGTTGCAGCCAAGTCCTCCACCGCCACCTTCACCACATCCTTCCTCACTCCTATATCAGCGATGTATCGGCCTGCACAATACGCCCCGGCCGTGACGGCGGCCATGCCCACAGGCCCCGCCGCCTGCCCGCTCCTCCCCACCCCCGGCTCCTCCGGCGACAGCAGACCGGTCTTGCAGTAGAGAGCGAAGTCCTCGCAGTTGTTCTCGAACACATCATAGCTTCCGAACCCGTTATGGAGCAGATGCATCGCTCAGTCGATCACCGTGTCGGGAGGGTCGGACTCGGCGGTGGTGCAAGTGCCGCCGCGGAGTTTGGCGAGGAAGACTGAGTTGCTTGTGATGATTGGGAACAAAGCATTAGGTAGTCGTTTAAGAATCAAATGGGTCGGATGTGACGTCACACCAAACACTGCAGTGCAGTCCAACCAACCAACGCCTTTAGGTTGCAAATAAGAAAATAAAAACAAATTATAAAAATCATTTTTCCACAGTTGTGGTAAAAAAAAAAAGAGAAAATGCAACAAATTAAAAATCATTTTAGCAAAAAAATACAGTAAATTGGGAAGTAAATTTTACTTTTGCACCATTAGCTTGGAAATAAGGAAGTAAAAAATAAAATAAAAACAATGCTGGCAAAATAATTATAAAAAATTAGATATAAGAAAGAAAATAAAAATAAATTTTAAAAGGGCATTTTCCACGTTCACATTAAAATTGTGGCGTCGCCCGGACTCGAACCGGAGACCTTCAGTGTGTTAGACTGACGTGATAACCAACTACACCACGACACCTTGTTGCATGTGTTCTCCAAAACCTATTGATGTACCAAGAACACTTCTAACTGGAATAATATATGGTTTCATTGTTTACTTAGATAAAGATCCTAAAATCTATGTGGATTACTCCATCATATTGTTTGGAAGATGTCGTTATATCTCAGTGATTTTAACCCACATATGTATGATTGAGATGTCTCTCAAATAGAAATGTTAAACTCTTTTTAAGTATCACGTGCATAAAGATTAAGGTCGAAAGAGTTTTTTTTAATTTAATCTCTCTAACATGTAAGTTAATAACTCAAGAAGATAAATATTATCATGAATAGTAAAAGTAAATTTTTATACATAATTATATCTTTATCCTTTTATCACTAAGGAGGCAGGTTTCATCTCTCCTATAATAACTTAATCGTCATGTGTTAAATGATAATTGACATTCCTCTATCATCCATCAACCATCATTTTTAGACCTAATGATATAGGATAATGTCAACTAAAATTAAAATTTTATTAATAATTTAATCACCTATATAATTATTTATTTTTATTTTATTTATAAAAGATAAGTAGTGGAAACGAGATTTGAACTCAGAATTTTCTATCAACAATCAAGTCTTTACCTATATAAACGAATTAATATATCAAAATATATCAGATAAGATTATAAATCCTCGTATTTTTATAAGTGGATTTAGATAATCAAACAAATTAATCAATTTGTTGATAAATGTGGTCCGAATAATTTTTGAACATAAGATGTTTTGCTTTGACATCACCTTGATCAAGAATATTCTTTATTAATATAATATTTTATAAAGTAGAGGACGAAAGTGTTGGCTATTCCACCTGGTAAGGATTTGACAGATTGTCACTTATTATAATTTTTTTTTTAGATTATCGTAAGGCTTAGGATTCGAATAATGCCTTCATCATTTATTTTATATAGTATGCTAATTATAGTTAAGTATAAGTTAAGAAGGAGAGGCGAGTGACTCCTAAATCACTTTTTTTTTTTTTGCTATTTTTGCCGTGTGCAAATCTTGTCAAGATTGAGAAGTTGGATTCAAAAGATGGGATGTTCCCTCTTAAGATATGCAAATATATGCTACAATTATGGTGAATATAAACTTTTACAAATAGTTATTTAGGATGCATTTGATTCAAAACTATTTATTTGTATACAATAATGTATTATATTTAAGAAAAATCTAAAAATTATCCCTATAATTTGAAGATGTATGTGAAGAGAATAATATTTGTTTGTCCATCATAATAATTCTTAATTCATTATGGGGCTAATTATAAATTATCCTATGTTTGTTAGATATCTTTAGCATCTCACTTCATATACTTTAAAAAGTTATATTAGCATCCGTTACGAAAGTGAAACATCTAGGTTCATTTATCCTAACAATATTAGTTTTATCGACAAAAATATGAGAATAAAAGATAAAAAAGATAAATTTAATATTCCGATGGTGGCCGATGGCGGTGTAGTTGGCGTCGATGCTGATGTAGTTGTTGAGCGATCCTTTCATTGCTCTGCATTTGCATCGGTGCTCCATTGTCACGTAATCGAAGTTTACTGTCGAAGCCATTATGGGGATCCACCGTTGAAGTCACCACGAAGATTCATCACATATCAAAGTAGGACTTAGAGATGTGTGCCCCACTCATCGGCGCCGACGTTGTGCCCCTCCTTGTCGCTTATCTCCTCAACCATCACCATTCATCTATAGCCCAGGAGAGTATCGCCATTGCTCTCCTCAACGTTTCCATCACTGCCCGTGAGGCACTCATGTACACCCTGGGCACCCTCGATGCTCTCATTGTTGCCCTCCACCTCCTCTCCTTGTCATTGCCCAACACGCCACCGTAACCCTTTGCATCAACACCTCTATCTTGCTCTTCCCCCTTGTGCTCACTTCGCTATTGCCACTAGACAGAGCGAAGTTTGTTGCCTTTGCACTGTACACCTCCATGACGTCCCCCACCACTCTTCGCCAAGTTCAATAGTGCAATTGCAGCATTTTCCCTTGCCTTCTCGCTCCCCCCAATCACCAGATCCATTAGAATGCTAACGTCGTCCACCATGAGGACTCTAGCAAGTGGCAACATTAGGGTGAGTATAAGGGGGAAGAGCAAGACGGAGGTGTTGCTGTAAAGGGTTACAACAACATGTTAAGCAATAACGAGGGAGAGAAGGTGAAGGATGATAGTGAGAGCATAGAGGATGTGCGAGGTGCACATGAGCACCTCGCTGGTGGAGATGGCGAGGTCGAGGAGAGTAGCAACGACATTCTCCTAAGTCATAGACTGAGTGATGGTAGTAATGATTAAGGAGGCAAGCGGAAAGGAGAGGCACATCGTTGGTGTTGGCGTTGGCAAGGGAGGCACATATCTCCAGGTCTTACTTCGATAAGCAATGGATCTTCGCGATGGCTTCAATAGTGGACTTTGATTCCATAGCAATAGAGCACCAACACAGATGCAAAACAATGAAAGGATCGCTTGGTAACTTTGTCGGTGTCGATGTCAGCATGGGCAACAACACCACCAAAATATTAAATTTATATTTTTTTTATCTTTTGTTTTTATTATTTTATTGATAAAACTAAAGTCATTAAGATAAATAGATTTAAATGTTTTACTTTTATAATTATTAATATGTCAATATAATTTTTTAAAGCATAGGGATTAGAATGTTGAAGGTAACTAATTATAGAGGGTAATATGTAATTAGTTATTTATTACTTATTCTTTAACACTAAATTTTTGACTAGTATATTTATATTTATATATTTTAAACTCTTCGTATAAAATATATAAAAGAATAATATTTAAAATTATTATTATTATTTTCATTATTTGATATGGTTTCCTCGTCCTTGTGGTCACGCATCCACGTCTCTCATCCTCATCCATATATTTATTCCCCAACGCTACCCATCACCACCTCGAACGGGAGACGGAGAACCAAAGCCAAATCTAATTCCGCTCCCAAATCCCCCAATTCCAATGGAGACGCTCTCCGCTCCCGTCTCCACCATCAAAGCCACCCCTTTCTTCCCCGCCGCCACCCCCAGTCACCTACTCAGGCCCTCAGCCAACCCTTCGTCCCTCCCGATCCCTCCTGCCTTCACCAACCTCTCCGCCAGAGCCCGACCTCAATCCCACCACCACCAAGCCAAATCCGTCCTCCGCCTCTCCCCCTCACCGCCCCGGCACCGCCCTACCCCGCGCCGCGTCCACCGTGCGGCCTCCACCGGCTACGCCGCGGCCCTCCTCGACGTCGCCCGGTGCGAGGGCGCGCTCGCGGCCGCTGGGCGGGACCTCCGGCGGCTCGTGCGGGGGGTCCGCCCGGTGCTGGCGGACCCAGGGCTGGACGAGGCGGCCAAGGGGGAGGTGGTGAGGGGGGTGGCGGAGGGCGGCGGGTTTTACCGTCACGTGGTGGCGCTGGTGCGGATGCTGGTGGGGAAGGGGAGGGTGGGGCTGGTGGAGGAGGTGACGGAGCAGTTCGTGCGGCTGTGCGACGAGCTGAGCGGGACGCGCGTGGTGGTGGTGATGTCCGAGGAGGGGAAGAAGATGGAGCAGCAGCGGCTGAGGGGAATCGCCCAAGAGGTCCACAAGGCGACCGGCGCGCCCAAGGTGAGGGTTCGTCACCTGCACAGGGTTGCTGTTTGACCAATACTTTATATGCTCAAAGGAATGGGAGGAGGGAGATCTCCCCGTTACTTTTTTTCTGTAACAATAAACACCAAAAGGCACTCTTATATCTCTCTCTTCTGTGCAATTGCAATTCTCTTTGCATGAACATTATGCAATTTATTTATAGAAAATATAAATTGATGGCATCATTTCCCACGTTTTAATGTACCGAGAGATGACAAGAAACACACGTGTTTAACTAGTTCCACGAGAAACACGAGACGTAGTGATCTGTCAGAAAACAACAGGTTGCTGCAACAAAAAGAAATAGAGAAGCGTTTTATAAATAGAAATCACCAGATCCGAAGGCTTACGACATTAATTATTCTCTGAATACATGACGAACCTAGAGACTCAGACGTGGATGTAATCTCCAAGAACATGAAAGCAAAAAAAGACAAAGAAAGGAGCAGCAGAAAGGGATTGTAGAACAGAAAACCAATTGGGCTACCGACTGATCACCGCTACGTTGAGATACTCGTATAATTTAGGACCTTTAAGATGAGAATATAGAGGGAACCTCATGTGGAGTCATTGCACTTTGTGATGATGTTCTATGCCTCGTGACTGCATGTCCAATGTTATCCACCTAAACATGGCAGCAAACTTATTTTTGTATTAGTAACGACAGGAACCAAGAAATGATTTCAGTAGGCAATTATGGTGAAAGGCCACTTTTTATTATGTTACTCCCATCTTTTCTGGTTCACCCAATGTTCAGTGGCTCTGCTTCCGTGTCTCTTTCCTTCATGTCAGTCCAGTCTTGAGATTCTGCTTAAAATAACAACAATGAGAACATCATAATATGAGAAAAGCAAAGAACTCGTATGCTGACATTTGAATAGAACTTGATGGATTTCTGTATCTGCATATGTTGCAGCGGTCGATAAAAAACAAACATGGTCGAGAAGACTATTTCCAAGCGCTAGTTTAAAAGCAATAACCCTCACCCCATCAACTTGGCTTATTAACTTGATGATCCAAAAATGATGAACTTAATCGTGGAGACTATTTCCAAGCTACGTTTAAAACAGCATCCCTCACCCCATCGATTTGGCCTATTAACTTAATGATCCAAAAATGATGAACTTAATTGAGAAGACTAGTTCCAAGCTACTTTTAAAACAGCAACCCTCACCACATCAACTTGACCTATTAACTTAATGATCTGAAAATGACACCAGGTTTGAGAATCACCAAATTAATAAATGGGAAATCGATGGCGTGTGGCTTGGAGAGGATATCTATAGGCCTTGAAATACCATATGATCATAAGCAGAAGAGTTCGAACAAATAAGTGAAAAATGCTTAAGGCACAAACCATAAACAACATAATTGGTCGAATCTATCAAATGCTATTCCTTACTGCTGGAGGCGGGTTTGATGAAAGGTGCTGAGAGTAAAACAAGTGAATTAGTTTCTTCTTGCCTTGGTGTTGAGATATAAAACATGCAGATGATGCATTTGGCAGTTTGCATGTATCATCTACCAGCGCTATATTTTTGGCATTCATTTTTGTCCACAAAAAATTAGGAAAAAAATTCTGAAATCGTACCTTTATGTTTCTTTTTGTAGTTGGATTATGCTAGACACTGGCCAATACTAATTACTAACACATAAACAGTAGAAGAAAGCTGATATTTGCAAATTTTATAGATTATATTATACTCTCTTTTTCAACTATCATCTGAAGAAAATTGTTATGCCTAAAAAAATGCAGTATGTTTAAAAATTTTAAGATAATGTACATTCTTTCAGTATTTTGTAGTACCAAGTAAGATTAATCTGTATTCAAGTTTTGTCAGAAATATTTAGAACATTAAAGACTAAAAGAGAAAATCTCAACCGTTCAGAAGGGAGAGATCAGAGATTCTGTATTACTTGATCTGTGGATCTCAGAAACCATCATCAGCCTCCTTTGAAGAAGTGAAGCGAGGAACAGGAAGCAAGAGCACATGCCAAACATGACAGTCATAGGGAACGCGCTCACCTGCAAATTGACAATTCACCAATCATTTTATAACTAAAATAATGTCGTGTTTCCTCAATCTTTTATTTGTTTAACAATAAAGAAACCTTTATCAACAGTTCAACTAAATCTATGCTAAATATCAACCGACAGAGTCTTCAGAATTCAACATGGCAAATGATTTTTTTTCCGTCAAAAAAGGAACCCTATTAACTATTAAACTGTAACAAATGTACAAAGTCAAAAAGTGCTGGGGTTTTATTTTTTAGTGCTGGTTGAATTCAGGTCCCTAAGTAGAACCTGATTCATATTGACTTCCAACAAAAGTCAACCTATGGGCAAGGTTGTTTCTATCCCTATGTATGTGAGAACCTACGGCTTCGGAGAAACTTGCTGTAGACAACAAGAAACATAAATGTTACCAGCTTATGGAGCATCCAATGGAACTGCTATGGAAAACATAAACCCTGAATTTTCACTTGCAGAGCATTGCCAAATTTTGCATGGAAGACCACTTCACTAATAATGAGATAACAGAACGATGTGATTGTATGCTTACATTGTAAAGCACGACGCACACAAATATGTTAAGGGGAATGCGGAAGAAGTTCATGATCGTGCTCCTAGATTCTTCAGGAATGTATTGGGACCTCATCTTCATAATGGATGGCCAAAATATTCCAACACATGCTTCAAATGTACAGAAGCCAACAAGCTGAATACAACCCCCGAAAGAAATGCTCCCACCTTTGACTGTGGATGGTGCTACTAAGAACTGCAACATATCATATATCAAATCAAAACAATTGAACGAAACGAACACTAATGCGTGAAAGAAACACAGATGGAGCCAGTAAGCAGGGCATACACTGGTAATAACAGGTAGGAGGAGAGTGACTGCAGCGACTGCGAATACAAGCTGCATGTAAGATTCAACTCTAGGTGTCGGACGGGCCATTAGTCGAGATGCAATTGAGCTACCCAACATTGAGGACAGCATAAAGGTAGCAAAAATGAAACCATGAGGAATGTCTTCATCGTTTGGGCTTAGAGCAGGGGTCCAAAGGAATACAAATGTATACATGGAACCTTCAAACAGTGACTGGATCGCACCCAGCAACGCAATTTTCTCATCTGAGATAACACATTAATTTATCATACTACTGATTGCCATAATGAGATTTCCTTTAAACACAATCGAAACATAGTAATACCAACCAGAAGAAATGGCTGATGCAGCAACCTGAAACTGGGTAAGTAAACCCTTGGTATCAGACGGATCCCCGTAGTTCTCAGTCCATGTTGATAATATAATTGCCATGCCAATTGCAAGGAAGCATGCAGCAGCGTCAAAGGGGGCGACAGGTCCAAATCCCAAGTTATCCGTCAGTAGGTTAGCAAATAACCCAGCGATGATGGCAACTAGGCCATTGCCAAGAAAGATAGCCTTGGAGAAAGTTATGGACAGCCATTGTGGTTCAAAACCCCTCTGTATTATAGCACAAAGACACATGAGAAATGGAACATGTTATAACGAGGATATAAGATCCTAACATAACAGATGTCTAGATTATATGGATGGCATCTGAGTTCTGCTTAGCGTTTGTTCCATTAGTGTTTCTCATCTCCAAGCACCAACAGGACATGATCTTGGATGGTTACAGGAGACACTTAGACTTCTGATTCAGGTTCACATGTTTTGTGCACAAATAACATAGAAACCAAAGATCTTGAATATACAGGTACAAAATTTCATTCCAATAAAAAAAAAGGAAAATATGCCTAATTCCCATCCATATAAAGTTAAGTGTCAAGCCTGAAACCAAGAATTTATGTGACACTACAAGTAATAATAAATGTTTTGTAAAAATTGAGTATTGTTTGAGCATTTCAATGCAAGTTTTTCAAACTTCATCTTTCAAGAAAGCATGTAAGTTAACTGGCTCGATTATTTACTGTTTAACTCACCTCCCACAGGGTTCTTAATATCTATTGCAATCCTGTATAGTATTGTTTCTCATGTTTTCTTCTTCCCGACTTTTGTCATTTACCTTCCTCTGTCTTTATAATCTATGACGAGTTACAGTGTAAAATTGAAATCACAAGGCCAGTTTGCGTAATTCTGTTGATGAGGAATTAACAAGAAAAGGAAAGATGAAATGTATGATAGATAAGACTCTAAAGCTGCAAAGTTAAACAGATGCATGGAAAACGTTCAGCAATTTGACCAGAAGCAGTGTCCGACAGTAACAATGTCACTCGGAGTGTCAGCGACAGCAGAGACAGTATACAACGAAATGAGAGAATCTGACCGAGTTCTACTCGAAAAGACAGAAGTGGCACAGATCATCGAACTTTCCCTACCAGTCTCCAATAAGAAAGGAATTCTCTGAACAAAACCAAGCATATTTCTTGAATCTAAAAAGTGAGATCCAGATTCACCTTGTTGTGTTCCGCGACGAGCCATGACTCGAATGCCGAGAACAAGAGCGACGTCGCGATCCCTCCTAATACGCGCCCCAACATCAAGACCTTAAACTGCGGAGAGTGCTTGGTCATGCAACTGAGGATGTAGGTGATGCAGTAGGTGACAGAAGCTCTCTTCCGACCCCTGTCATTTCCAAAGCACAAAGAAGAGAAAAATGTTCAACGATCACTCGATCAAGGACAAGCCCCAAGCGCTCCAGATCGATTTCTGGTCGAGGGAGTGCTTACTGTTTGTCCGCCAGAGATCCGACGATGGTTCCGAACAGCATGGAAGATCCGAAGCCGGCGATGAAGAGCCGGCCGATGTCTCCCTTCCCGTATCCGTACTGGCTGTAGAGGTAGTACACATATGGACCCTGCAACCAATCTCCAGCTGCATCCACGAGGAGAAGGGGAAACGTGAAGAAACATGCGATCTGATCGAACGATCTAACGATAAGACGATCGGAACAGATCAGATCTGGCCGATGCGAGGGAGGACGGTGAGACGCCAGATCCAGAGGGAGGGGGAGGGGAACGCACCCATCATGAGGGAGTAGACGAGGATGTAGTTGTTCTTGAAGGAATTGAAGGCGGAGGAGGTGGAGGCGCGATCCCGGTTGGTCTTGCTCAGCTCCATGGCCGCCACCACCACGGCGAGCCAGCCGAAGACCAGCCAGTAGAAGGCCTCCATCGTGCGGTGCCCTTCGAGTCGCAGGAATGGCGGAGGAGAGGAGAAGAGGAGGGAGGGCGAGCGAGCGAGCGAGCGGAAGAGCTGAGCGATCGACCGCTTCGTTGGGGGGTGGGGAATAAATAAAGACGTCACCACTTGGTTGCTTCAGGCGCCGAGAACGTGTGCTTAATTAAATCAGACATTAATCAACTATAAAAAATAAAAATAAAAGCCGCGTGTCATTAGTCTTAAGATACACCCCTGTGGAAATTGTTATTAACAACCCTGGAGTGTGATTGTATCAATGTCTCCCCAAAAATAAGCCTTAAATTGGCTGCTGAGGGGCCTGTTGATGAGATATTATCACCAAAAAAAATTGTAATGCTGATGATAATTTATAAAAATGATAAGAAATGGATGTAATGAGATATGAACCAATATGAAAGTATTCAAGTATTTGTTAAGATTCATTGATGATGATAAAAGATTCATATACCTGACCTCATAATAAATTTGATGAAAATTTTGAAATAGAAAACTATAGTAGAGAAAACATATGATATGGAGTACCCTAGAATAAATAGATCTGACTATCATAGATGAATTTATGTTTGAATGGACACATCATCATTATAAGTGTTTCTTTTCCAAGTTGAATTGTAATTTATTCCTCTGCAAAAATATTGGATATAATAATCTCATACCATTAATTCCTTGGTATTGTGCATGTTGGCTGGGGATATGAGATTTATGTACATCCATCTTGCTGGTTCAAGCAACCTAAAACCAAGTACTTCATTTACCAAATTAGCAATTGTTTGGGTGTAAATCCTTGCAACAAATATCTTAATCTGTTCATAAATTTTGTATAGCAAAACATAAATATGATGGTGTGGGTGTAGAATAGAGAGATGTCCTTAATAACCTAATCAACAAAATCAAATACATATTTCTTTTGTACTTCAACAAATTAGTTGATGATAGAGTTGAAAATACACAATTTTTGACATTCACACTATGCACTGTTAGGAAAAACAATGAGAGATTAAAAAAAAAAAGGTTGTTTTGTCAACACACACACACAAATAGCAAACCCAGCTTAATCATATACTTGCAGGCTCTGCACTAAAAAAACACACTGTGAAGGATTTGTTTATTACAAGGGAGGATTGCAAAGATGTGAAAAGAATGATGGCAGCAAGGAAAAGGACATTGATGTGCACTAGGTTGGTGATTTCAGTGGTGCCATTTGATGAGTGCTACTGCTATAAGAAATTTGGCAGGTTTCCTACTCCTGTCCTGGCCTTCAATTTGCTGAGAGTGGAGGTAGGCAAAACTCCATGGATGCCATACTTGGCTTTGACTTTTGTTGAGCAATGCTTCATTCAAATGGGAACAAGAAATGGGGATGCTTTGACTTCTTTGCTTACACCAAACAATGAAACATCTAATTAATTGACTTGTTGGTCAACATTCATTGACATTGTTCTCTCAGATCACATGTCCAGAGCATTTTATTTTGTTGTATCATTTTAGGACATGTGAATAGAGCTTTAGATGTGTTTAGCAGAAGCCATGCACAGCTTTGGGCATGTCATTGGGGTTGGGTGAGACATTGAGTGGAAGCTCAGCAAATTCCCACTTTAGGTTGGACATTGGCCTAACCCATGAGTTGGACTTGAATGATGGATCTCTCCATATAAGAGTGAGATTTACACTAATATTGGCCACCACTTCAGATGCTTAAACTCTTCTTGTGTTGAAGATAAATTAGAAATAGATCTGCTAGAACCTACTGTCACAGAAGTCAAACAATGAAGATAAAGTAGCTACTAGATGCAATGCTTTCAACATACTTATTTGCCCATGCCGACAACAAGTCATAATGTCACAACTAGTTGAGATCAATAACAACCTATCATCCTACTACTAATAGTAATTATAGATGCCCTGCATACAAATTACCTTATACTTTTGACCATGACACTTTGGCATGTCAAAATGATGCTCCTCTAAATGATTCATAAACAACAAGTTGCTTACAAAACAAAAGAAATAAGCCAAAGGTTGCAAAGACTATTATGTTGCAGAGTTCAAGGATTATTAGACATTCAGTTCTATGCATTTTGTGAAACATGCAACAAATCCAAACTCTTTTTTTGGTACTAGATTTCTTTGCTCAATTCAGAAGGCATAAAAACTAGATAAACAACATTGAATGACCGGATGCATTCTCAATTTTAGTCAATATTGTAAAAGCCAAAACATGCACATCAATACATCCAACCTAGTCAACAATTCCATTGGATTTTTCATAAATTCCACTCAATTTTAATCAATATCACTCAAAATATAGTCTGTATAAGCCCAAACATGCATTTCATATACATCCACAAAAATCCCACCAAATTATTCATAAATCCTACCTGATCCCCTGATGCTGTCACTCTGATGAAAGCATACATAACTCTGGAACAACTTTTTAACTCCTCCTCAACTTTGAATGAATATTACTCAAAATATGGTTTTTATAAGCCAAAACATGCATTTCATATACATCCAAACTAGATGAAAATTCCACCAAATTACTCATAAATCCAATCAAATTCCCAGATGCTGTCACTCTGATGAAAGCCTACATAACTCTGGACCAACTTCTAGACAGTTCAAACAGCCATAGAAAAGAGGATTTGAATGAGAAACAGAGTGACAAAGAAGTGACAGTGCTGGAAGATGAAGAGGCCGAGATTAACTGTGTTTATAGTACAGTAGGAAATATAGGAGCATGCACAATAGAAAGAGCTGCATGAGTTAAAGGAAGATATTATGGCCCACTCTGTCATGTAAATTATCGGAAGAAAACTATGTTCCTTAAATGGTTGCTATATGACGGTGTTCAACATCTGATCATGCTGCCAGATGGGTCAAGGAACTTTGAGCAACCACAAACAGACCCGCAGCCACCGCCTCTTCGTCTCGGACACATCTGCCATCGGTACTGCAAATGTGGAGTGTTTTCTTAAGGCTCACAGAGAATATCTATCTCAATGTAGGCCTTGGAGAGTGAAGAAGAACCTAAAATACTCAGCATGCTTGATTCTTAACTACTGTTTGCACTTTGCAGTTTGCAAAGCAATGATAAAGCCCATGGAGGTTTGGGAAGAAAGCAATGATTGTGTGATTTCTGACTTAAGTAATTATCAAGAGGAAAGCTCCCTGCATATTGATGATGTTATCCTACAATTTGAAGCTCTGGTCGATTACTGTAACTAAAGATTTAACAACATTTCCACATTGCATTATGGACTAAAAATATTGACAAATTGTAAATGGTAATGCTGCACAAACTTAATATCAAAGCTTAATGTGCTGAGAAATATGTTAAATGGCCAAACTATCATAGCTTAATGTGCTGAGAAATATGTTTAACCATTATTAGTCACTTTGCTGCATGTCACAAACTTAATAATCAGCAGAATGAAAAATGAACATACACAATGTAACATGATATTGATGAGGCCTTTTGTTATCTTTTGAATTCTACTATAATTGTTTTCATGCATGTTAGATAATATACGATAGATACAGTACCATGACAAGCAAATCTTGAGAAACAGACTAATAGAAAACGGAAATAACAAATCCTTTATACTTTTACTTGGTAAATGGGATTTAAAAAACCAAAAATAATATAAACGGCCTTACAAATAACTACTTATAATGTTAAAAAATTAACTTGTTTTTTGTTGCAAGTGAAGAAAGAACGTGTTCTATCTTGCAAGTTTTCTTTCAAAAATTTCTAGATCGGTTTAGGCACATTGGCATCCTATGTGACGATCTATTAAAATGTAAGAGTTCATGACAAAAAATTTTCCACAAACAATCCTTGGCGTCTTTCCGTAGGATAATTATTGCAGGAAGTTGCTAACTTATAAATTAGAAAGAGTTCATTGAAATATACTGCAACAACGAAATGAAAAATGCACAGTAGAACGATAAATAAAGATATTGAGAGCAGATGTCTTCCTAAGTAAACTCAGTCTATGCTATGGGGCAACATTGTCCATTCAAAGACTCACCAGAGAGATCTCACTGGGTCAACTCACTCCACCGGTTGGGTTGAACCGTTGAATTCTGTGACTCGTCTCACTCGCTCCAGTACGACTCTTCCCGGGGCTTCTCGTACTCGTCCCCCTCCTCGCCGATCTCCGTTTCCGCCAGCCGGTACCGCTGCACGTCCTCCACTGCAGCCCGTCGGAACAGCCCCACGTCCACCGCCCCCGCCACCAGGTGGTACCCCCTAGCCTTGAGCTCCTCCGGCGGATCGTGCGGCATCGCAAACCCCCCTAGGTACGGACCCCCGACGCCGCCACCCTCCGCTGCGGCGGCGGCTTCCGTCCGCCTCTTCCTCACTCCCAGCACCTTCCTCTCCACATCCGTCAGCACTTTCCTCACCTTCCTGTTCCCAGGGTCCCACAGGTACCCCATGCTCGCGCTGAGATCCATAGGGCCCATCTGCACCACGTCGACTCCCTCGACAGCGGCGATCGCCTCGATCTCCGCCACGGCATCGAACGATTCCACCTGGCACATCACCAGGATCTCTTCCTCGCAGCGGGTGAGGTAGCCGTCGTCGAGGCCGTAGGCGGAGGCGCGGACGACGGTGTGGGCGGAGCCGCGGATGCCACGCGGCGGGAAGCGGCAGCAAGCGACAGCGTGTGCGGCTGCGGCGGGAGTATCGACCGTGGGGAACATAATGCCCTGGGGACCAAGATCGAGGGCCTTCTTGGCCCAGGTGGCGGAGGCCTCGGGAAGGCGGAGCACGGCGGGGGTGCGCGTGGCGGCTAGGGCGCGGAGGCAGGGGAGGGCATCGGAGATGCCCCCGGGGCCGTGCTCCATGTCGACGACCACGTAGTCGTAGCCGGCGAGTCCCGCGATCTCGGCGAGGGTAGGAGAGGCGCTGAGGAGAAAGAGGCCGTAGAGGGTCTCGCCGGCAGCGAGGCGGGACTTGAGGCTCCCGGAGGCGGCTTCATATTCCAGCGGCGGCGGCAAAGATTTAATGGGAGGAAGCAATGGGTTTTTGGAGGTGTGGGTTTGGTAGGATCGGAAGGAAATGGTCGAAGGAGCGTTTCGGAGGGCTAGGGTTTTGGGGGCCAGAAGATGAGGCTTTGCTTTGGGTTTCGCGGCGGTAGCGACCGCCATCGACGACAAGGAGGCCGCCATCTCCATCGCCATCGCCAACGTGCTTCCTTCCAATCTCCACAGTTCCGGTCTATGAGAGTGCGAGCGGGCGAGAGAGACGGTGACGACGGGGTTTCATAAACGAAGGCTTCTATATGCGGACAGTGACGCATATGGGTCCACGTGGAACACAGACATTTGGCATCACCCTTGGGGACCCACTTCTGCGTGCTGGTTCTCGAACCAAAAATTAGGTACTTCGTCGGGTGACAATAGAAGGGTTGCAGGTATTGCTTTATAGTTTATCTACACTCACGGTGTTCTCCTCCCCCATCCCACGGCGAGATAACAGACCGAGGACGAAGGAATCTAATCTCACCGCTTCATTCGCCGTCCTCCTCGTCGCTCCTCCTCCCAAGGAACCTAATCTCCAACTTCCCTCACCATTTCCGCCTCCTGAAACCAAATCCAAAAATCAAATAATCTATCCACCTCCCCTCTGCGAGGTCGATCCGGCGCCAACTCCGAGGGGGCAGTGGAGAAGCTGCTGAGGAGGGCGGAGGACAAGGGCGAGAGAGGTGCTGTCCGAAAGCCGACGCCTTGAGGGATTAGAGTCGGAGGGCAGAGGTGAGCCGTCTTTGCCCCCTTGTTCTTCGCTGTGACAGTGATCTCCTGCATGATTCTTCTTTTCGTGGTCTCTTTGCACCATTCGTCGAAGAGAAGATTCTCAAGATCATGGGTTGTCATATTAATAGCTGCAATTGGTTCCATCTTCATGTGTCTACTGGCTTGCAAGATTCCATTTTGCTGCAATTTTAGTCTCGAGTGTAATAGTCCACTAAAATGAGCTCTCAATGATGAATTTGGTAGTGTTATGGTGTGTGAGATTTCAATGCTGTTGCTGTCTCACCATCCTACTGCCTGTGTTGTTTGCTCTATTTTTCTTATCTTTTGTGCTCTAAATTGTTCACTTCATATGATGCCATGCAAATCAACAGATAAGAATGGGTGTGTAGTGTATGTATTGATCAATCTGAACCTCATTGCTCAAACTGTATGTTTACATTGTTTTCCTACTTGTGCTTAGAGAATTGGAACTCTTTAACTTGTGATATATAGGTCACCAGGACAAGAGGGCAGCCAATTTGCTAAGCCTTGTCTAGGCACTTCCAATAGCTCACTCTTTTGGAACCAAAGATATCAGACCATTTCATTTTTTGGTTCCCTGAGCCAATGTTTTTCGCATCCTTGACAACCAGGAAACATTTTCCAGAACTATGACCTTCTTGGTAATTGGCCATAAATTTACAACAACTCTTCTTAACAAAGGAAAACTCTTAGTTCTTTTGAGTCCCTCACGCACCGGACATTTATGAGTACTACATTTATGTAATTGGTAGCACTGCTCGGTTATATTGAAGACTGTACTTACCAATTACTATAATACTTCCTTATAAAGATAATATGGTGATGAAACCCGACAAATCATTTGATTAACCAGATGAAATACAGTCAGGAATTTTGGCATCAAGCCTTAGCATAGTGTAGTTTAGGAAAATAAAGTTTTGTTGCTATTCTCTTTCATAATTTGAAGATTTACTTGCAGGATGTTGTTCTGAGTCTGTATATACAAATTTAAACAAGATGAGCAAGACCATCTAAGGACGGACTATGAAAGCAAGGTTGATACACAAAGGAAGAAAACCATGGTATGGTAGCTGAGATTGTTTGTAATCTGTGGCTAGGTGGCCCTTAGCTTTCTCCCATATTGAACATTGAAGACTACAGGCTTGTGCCAAATACCACGAAATAATGACTTCATGCAAGCACTCAGCTACTAGCCCAAGTCCTTAATTGCCCCAAGATTAGGCCCTCGGGATGGTTGCTTATGTTTTTTAAGACCTATACTGCTCATGACCTGCTTGTGCTCTTACCTGTGACCGTCACTGGCACTTTGCACAGAGTGACAGGATCATAGAGAAACCGAGCACTTCCAAAAGGTGTGCAAACCTCAGTCTAGTACTTGCCTTCAACCGCTAACCTATGCATCTTTGGTCAGCCACACTTTAATCGGCTGCCTTCTGCCACTAGTGGCATGATAGCCACTAATACTTAAGCATGAAATTGATAATGTTGTTATGGTTAGCTCCCTTATATTTTTCACCGCGCTCCATTCAGGCATCAAAGGGTCTTTGCTGAAGTGGAATATTATGAAATCCTAGGTGTTCTACCTTGTCTTGTAGGGGCACTTGTCCTAACTCCACCCTGCAACCAGCATTCCAACCAGCTGAATCCCGGAAAGGACGACCAACTGCCACATGGTTGCCTTTGCAATTACATTATGTTCTAGTACCATGTAGTAGAGAGATTGGAGTCTGCCGAGTCTGCTCTAGTTTCATCTGTTGCTGGCTCGCATTCTGGTGTCCCTATTTCTACATATCAAGCTACTACCTTTCTCAACTTATTCTTCCATTGGTGATCAGTTCTATTGATTGTGCTTTTTTGGGGGGCAATCTTCCATCATACAGTAAGATGAGACCTGGATAATCTTCAACTTAAAACAGAGACATGTACAGCCTTTGGTTTTATTTAGGGAATGAATGAATCTCTCAGTGTATTCCGCAACTTGCAGACTTTCAAATCGCTCATATTGTTTTTGTTGCCTTAAAATCAATAGTGCATACTAAAAATCAAAGTGAAATTGCAGGTCTTGCAGCATCAGAGACAGCGAAGCCCTTGGAATTAGGCACTGAAAGCTCTATCTCATCTTCAATTGATGGAGCAGTTTGTGCATCAGAGAATTTCTTCATGTTCCTTGCTGCTGCTATTGCCTTTGACTTCTGCTTTAAGACGATGGTTTATAAGTCCTTTTCCTACAAGTGAATAGACCGAGTAAGCCAATTGTTATCGATAATAGACCTTTCCAAGTGCTTCAGATATTATCAGTGTAACCTCTTTAATATAGTGATATGTTAAAAGAGGATTTCCCCCTTGCATGTGGTTTGTCCCAGAAGACATGCCAACAAGCCAGTGGTGGAGCTGATACAATGCCCGAAAGCCCTGGTTCTTTCTTATGCTTGCCCACATCTAATGAAGACATTGCATCAGTTGCAAACTGTTTGGCAACTAGAAATGTTCCTTCTGCCATGATCTCTCACTCCATGTGTTGCCAATGACTTTGATGTGCATCTCCAGCCACACTGTAAAATTTGAACCATTGTAATTTGTTCTTAAGATCAGCTGTACTTGCTCTCTCTGTGTTTCTGTGATATCAGTGCAAGATCAATCTTTTAATCCACTCAGGTTCTCTTTTTCTCCATGGCTAACCTAATGCTGTGCTACAGTCACTGAGCAAGCATTTTCTCTTTCTTGTTGCATCATTTTGTGTGGATTTGTTGTTCCCAAACTACAAAAACCCAAATTAGGAGAAGAAAAAGAGCTATTTTTGAGTGGACAAATCAACTCTTGCACCAAACTCAACACTGAAGTGATCCCACCTCCATCACCAATGAGGAGGGGGCTGTTCTTCCAGGTGTTTGCCTCAGAGGTATTAGCTCAATTATGTGAGAACACAGTGCTGTGGGGCTTCAACTGAGACACATGATAGCCCATAAAGCGAGCAGTGGGCACCATGGCAGTGCACCTTTGCCTGTGGATCCCATTACCCATACCTTCAACAGATAGAGCTTGCTTAGCGAGCAGGAAGGCACCTCTTATGGGCTTCGACAGGTGTGCCGCACCTAAACTACCATGCTCGCGACTTGAATCGATATGCACAGCTTTACTCGTGTGCAAAGAGACGATTGTCGCGACTCAAATCTTGATCGCTCTTGTTATTGGAGAACAGAGAGGCCCGGAATTAGCCTTTAGGCGTTGCTACTTGTTCATCCTGTTCTTCTTGAGCAGGACCACCGCCTATTTAGCTACCACCGGGTGACGCAGTCCCCCTCGCTTATTTAATTCCGACCCAAATCCAATCTTGCAGTAGGCTTCAGCTCCACAAAGCGATGGAGGTGAGTGCTGTTTGTTTCATGGCCATCGACGCCAGCGTGCATGTTCTTCGTAGACCTTGCTAACCGGCCACATTTGCAGATCTTGAACTGGATGCACCGCAAGCTGCAACCCAGCAGCAACTACTCTCAGGTTTCCCAAAAGAAAGGTCCATCTTTGTGCTTCTGATCGCACTGCTCTACTGGTTATGTTCCCCAGCACACTTGACGAGCTTTGGCATGATCTCCAGATGCCTTGTGGGAAGACGCCGAAGAGACGATGGTGGAGAGCGACACCGACGCGCTGCTTCTCCATGACGTGCACAATGGCATTCTCGCCATTGGCACCTTCAGCCGCCACCACCCTCTCGTATCTCGGTCCCACTCCGATCCGGAAGAGTTCCCTGGGGAGGATCGAGAAGAAGCCCAAGGAGTGGAGGGAGCTAAGCTGTTTGCGGTGGCGAGGGAGCCGTCGTTCAAGATCGAGTTGCCGGTGGAAGATGAGAAGACGAGAACAATGGAGGTGGTGCAGGTGCATGAGGTGTTGCAGGTATCCGAGAAGAAGATCCTTGAGCTGCCATTGCTGAAGGAGGACCAGGACAAGAGAGAGAGGCGAAGAAGGACGACGCTGGCCGATCTGCTTGCGGGCAATGCGCTTGAAGAACACGGAGCCAACCTGGGGGGGCAAGCAGCAGGCAATCCATGGCGACAAGAACATGCAGCGCAAGAACAGTGAAGGAGAGAAGCCACCTGCAGACAACAGAAAGCTACAAACAGTACAAGTTTCCACTCACCATTGCTTGTAGTGAACACTTTGTTGAGGTGAGTGGGAATGTGTTTTGTTTGTTTTGGCCTTCCAATTTGGTGTGTGTGTGTGTGTGTGTGACCATCTTGGAACCCTAATAAAAATAAAGCTGGTGTAAGATTCCTTGATTGGCCATAAAAGATCATCAGATCTATTTGCTCTGCATCTTGGTCAAACTTGCATTCTAATAGGATTAGGTCAGGCCTAAGAATTTGTATTCACCACACACATTTTTCATCCCTCCTTTCTATTATCTCTGTAATCTAAAGGTGATGACCAGCTTAAAGACCATGACCTCAAATTCTATCTTGGTTACTTGCTCTTGGAAAAGATAATGAAGGAGCAGTGTTCATCAATTCTTCTTGGTCATCTTCATACATGACAATAAGCCCATCTCTTATGTGCTTCGTGGACTTCACAAGCTCAACAGTTGGGCTCAGCAGACTCCATTGCATCTGAATTCAACTTATTTAACTCAATGATATAATATAGGCTTGATTAAGTTAGTTGAATGTTGGTTTGTTTATGTGATAGAGAATAATAATATATCTGCACTGCTATTTAAGAATAAAAAGTAAATTCTATATTCGATTAATGATTATTCTATAATAAAAACAAAATAACAAATAGTTGAGGACTGTATGGATGTGTGAAACACCTGTTTATAGAATGTTTTATTATACTTTATCGATGTGGCGTGTCCACTAAACTTTTGTTATCCATCAAAAGGTGGCGTGACATGTCCCGTAAACGTTGGTGGAACTCGATACGTCGAGTCTTGATTCACCAAGAATAGCAATCATACAAACATCCTTGATAAAATTTATTGAGGATGTTTGGATTCACTCGTACTGTTCTTTTCTCTTGTCAGTAAGTTGAGTTCACCTGTGAGCCACATCTGCAGCATGAAACACTGAATTGTGATCCCACTTGCCGACTGTCGCATAAAGCACACAGTTCATGATGTTTGCATGGTCATGTTTTATGCTCTTATTCCGGTTTGCATTCATTCACCAAGCACACCTCCTTTGGCCCACATCAAGTGGAATTAATGAGCTGTACCTCATTGTGCATGCAACAGTGCAGATGCTGATGATTCGGAGCTCAGCTCACTCGGCCTCTTCTTCGGTCAACGTGGGATCAGCTTGAAGCTCACACTTGCTGCACCAGTAGTATAATTGTGCGAGTGGCTTACTCTTGCAGCGCTTGACGAAGAAGGAAGCATCAATGGAGTAACCTTCAGATAATGATGATGATGGGATGCGACAGAGGAATCCAAGTGCCCATTCAAAGGAACACGCAGCATCCGGGCGACCATTCAAAGATAACAAAGCTTACAGCAGACAGCGGAAGGCTTGACTTGATCCCGGCAGATGGTCCCTGTCGAACTCTGAGTTCTCCCACTGCAAATCCTTTTCCGCTGCTGTGTTGGGAGAACTGTGCACTGTTTGTCTTGGGAGAACGAGGCGCATCGGTTCACGGTGTTGGTCAAGGATCAGGGCATCTCCGGCAGACCACAGTGTACCGCCACTGATGCTCTCTGACAGCGGCTTGCAGTGGAGAATTAAGACCGTGATATGGGATTCTTTGCTTACCCGTCCACCACAAGCATTGGAATCGACCGTAATGCCTGTTCATGTGCTGAGGTGCAGCAGCTTCCAATCATTCTCTTCCCTGTCATGGATACCTCGCTTTGGTCTCAGAGTTAATGGCGATGATTGCTATATGCACCACGATCACGGTGTAAGCTACAAGCAAAGAACACAGAATATTTCCTTGCCGACGAAAACGTTTTCAGGGCACCGGAAGTGCACGGAGGGCGGCGCACGGTTCTTATCATTACGAATCGCATCGTCTGCCGGTGTTTACCTTTCTCGGACTGCTCCCTCCACTGTTCGACTGATTCCGTCATGATACTACCAGCGACATATAACCTTCATCGGTGAGAACAACCTGACTCAGACTTCATTGCACTTTTATGTTACATACATTTTTTATTTTCATATACAGTACGGATTCAAAGCCTACACAGACCTCAAAAAAGAAACAGGAAACGGAAGCGAGAGGGGGGGGGGGGAGAGAAAGCATATAACAAGGGAAAGCCACTCTTTAAAAGCCACTGTATTCGCTCTACTGTGTACATTCCAGGTGACCACTACCGTCACTCATCAAGCCAGCCCCCGGCGCCGCCGGCGGAGCCTCACGGTCAGCGGCGCCGCCATCTCGCAGGAGAGCCGCAGCACCTCGGAGAGGTCGACGCCGCCGCCCGCCGCCGCGTCGTCGGACGCAGCCCTCCACTCGAACTCGTGCGCCAGCGCCGCCACCCACAGCTCGACCGTCGCCATGGCCAGCCCCTTCCCGGGGCAGCTCCGCCGCCCGGAGCCGAACGGCGCCAGCCGCAGGTCGGAGCCCATGACCGGAAACTCGGCGGCGTGCCCATCCGGTCCGATGAACCGGTACGGATCGAACCGGAGCGGGTCGGGCCACACCGCCGGGTCGCGGGCGATGGCCCACATGTTCACCATCGCCGTGGTCCCCGCCGGCACGGAGTGGCCCCCGCCCACGAGCGCGTCCGACGTGGACAGGCGGGCCCACGACAGAAGCGGGCCCGGCGGGTGCATCCTAAGCGTCTCTTTGATCACCGCCTGCAGGTACGGCTGCGCTGGGATCGCCTCGGGTTCCGTCACCGTCCGGTCCCTCCCCACCACCGCGTCCAACTCCGCTTGCAGTCTCGCCTGCACTTCCCCGTGCATCACCAGTCTCGCCAGCACCCACTCTATCAGCACCGCCACGGTGTCCGTACCCCGAAATATCATCTCCTGCGTAAATATAACAACCGAATTATTATTATTATTATTATTATTATTATTATTATTGTTATTATTATTATTATTATTATTATTATTGTGTGATTTAATAATATAGAAAAAAGTTTACCCAGAGGACAGCGACCATGTCGGCGTCGGATAGTCTATCGGGGCCCTGCAGAGACAGCAGAACGTCGACGAAGGCCGCCGTGGCAGCCTCCGCGGAGCGCCCATGTCCGACTCGGTGCTCTCCGATGATGCGCGTCACGAACCGCTCGACTCGGCGGACGATGCCGTTGCAGCGCGACCGCACTCGCTGCAGGTCCAACCCCGCGAGCACCGGCAGGTGGTCCGACCAGTTGAGCTTCCCCAGGAGCTCGTAGCCTTCTTCTACCAAGCTTCTTAGCTCCTTCGACTCCTCGGTGTCTTGCTCGAGCCCGTACTTCTTTCCGAAGACGAACCACATGACGTGGTTCAGGGACGCTCGCCTCACGATCTTGCGGACCTGAACGGGCTGGGAGGGGAGGCCGTCGAGGGCGCGCACCATCTGCGCGGCGATCTCAGCGCGGTGGCGGCCGAAGGCGGATATCTGCTTGGGGGAGAACAGGTGGGTGGCCGCGATCCTGCGCAGGGTGCGCCAGTAGGCGCCGTATGGGGCGAAGCCGATGGCGCGGTGGAACATGAGCCCGTAGGCCGACTCCTTGGCCGGCCGGTCGGCGAACTCGGAGCAGTTCAGGATGTCCCTGGCCACGACCGGGTCGCAGGTGACGACCACCCGGGTATCGCCGAGGCTGAGCGCCATGAGCCGCCGGGCGCCGGGGATGGCGTCCGCGGCGGCGGCGAGCTTCCGGTGGGCGAGGCCGGACATGAGGCCCATGCTTCCGACCACGGGCAGTCCCCGGGGCCCCGGGATGACACCTCCGATGCCCCATGGCCGGCGCCTGCTCCACCAGTACCTTCCCCAGGCGGGGCCGCCGGGGAAGGCCCAGTGGAGCAGGAGAGTGGCGAGCCAGCAAACCGCGACGACGACAGCGAGAGCGAGCAGGCGAGAAGGGTCGGCGGACAACTGGCCAGCCCTGGCGGCCAAGGAGAGCGAGACGACCCATCCGCTCTCTCCCGCGGATCCCATGATATCGTATGTGGTGTGGGGGGTTGGCAGAGGAGGAAGCACTAGAGTGTTCGAAGAAGAAGAAGGCGTGGGGGGGTGTTCTTATAGAGGACCGAAAGAATCATAAACAAACACGCGGTAAACAGTTCGAGAAATCCCCGGCAAGAAACAACGTCACCCTTCCTCGAGGTAATTAAATGAGCGGAGGAAGCGCCCGCCGCCACGGAGGGGACGGTAACAAAAGAGGAAGGAGGTGCGAAAGCAACGTCGACAGCGACAAGAGCGGGGGCGGGGGCACGTGGGAATGCGCACCACGTGAAGGTGGCGTGGCAGTACACTGTCGGGGCCGCGAGCGGCGCGCACGTGAGTGCTCACCCCCCGCCACATCCCCCACCACGGGGCGGGGCCCCGCGGAGGAGAGCAACTCATCATTGTTAATGGAGTTGGGCATATCCCATGCATTTGATGCCGAGAGATACAAAGGATGTGATGACTCGGATTCCTGGTCTTCTTTTCCTCCCAGGAAGACACTAATTGTGGTGATGATAGAGTTTTTTTTTTTTTTTTTGTCACCATAAAAAAAAAAAAGAAGAAAAGAAGCTCCATGCTGGTCCTAATGACTGCACTTGGTTCCATGTTGTTGGTCCCTCGGCATTTTTGAAGGCTTGTTTGAGATGGTTTCCTTCAGGTGCTTGGATGGGAAAACCCAAGCAAGATTGATTCCTGTCATGGACAATGCATGACAGGAAAGAGAAGAACATATCCATCAACCTCTCAATGTCAAGAATATATATATATATATATATATATATATATATATATATATATTACTTTTCTATATGGGATACACTGTGTAGACCTTGCATTTATGGTCATCATACAAAAAAAAAAAAAAATCTAAACAGGGTTTCATTGTTTGTCTAATTGATGTGAAATGAGAAGATCTTCTTTAAAAGAACATGACAAAATGAAATATCTAGAATTGTAATGTTATTAGCCCCACTGAAAGTCTAATCTAAGTGGGGATTGATCCATCAAAATAGGTAGAAAAAATTGACTTATGTGAAAGTCGTATTATAATTATTGATGAATTTAACATAATAAATCTGCATCAAACATATTTTATAGATCCAAAATCAAATTATTAAATTCACTTATTCATACATGAAATCTTATAACAATTATGAAACAAATTAAACACGAAAACGTCCCTGATGAATCCATCGAATTGTTTTCTGAATCAATCGGTAATTTGACCTTCCTGTTATATAATATTCTTAAGAACTTTATATTTCTCTCTAGCGAGTGAAAATATTTTTTTTATAATAATCTTGATTTGATATTGCAACTGAGGACCATAATCTTATTTATAGTCATAACTTATGAATCTATAATTATGATTATATTTATAATTGATGAATCTATAATTATGCCTCAAGGATTTTATATTCCTAACTTATCTAGTCATTAAGTTAAAAATATGACTGATAGTATCTATACAATTATTTTTTATGATAATTATATTTTTTAATCAAATAAATTTATTTTAATTAGATCACTTTAATTTTGATTAATCAGAATAATAACTTAACATATTTAATTATATATGTATGATCCCTTAAAATTCTAATAATAATATTAAAGATGTGAAAGCCACATCAATGGTGGAGTGGCAAGTCAAACTCTGAGTTCTCTCTAACAAGAGAGTGCACAACTAAGAAAGAAAAGAAAAGAAAAGAAAAAAAGAAGTTTCATATGCCATGGTCATGGGATTAACGTGTGACTAGAAAACTGGAAATGGAGATGTCTAAGATTTTACTTGCTTTAATTAGATTGTTTTCTTGATAAAATATTTATGTACAGGATAAAGATTAGATAGGATTAAACAATAATTGCACGTTATTAATTCTTAAAAGAGTTGGATGATGTTTATTGTATTCATTTCACAACTTAACATCTTAATTTTCTGAGTTAAATTAATATGTAGTATCATATATTTTAACCTTGATTAATTTGATTTAGACCTCCAAAGAATGGGCTAAAAATTGAAAAGCTAATAGGTCAAACTCCTTGTTTTACCGTATGCATCCACGTAAGTAGTGAGAGATATCGAGATGAACATCGAAAAGAAAAAGAATAATCTCATATTATTAAAAATAAAATTATGTAACACATGTTGAGTTTAGGTTATAAAACAAAAGATTAAATTTTAGGTTACTTAATACTCATCCAATTTTAAGATTTTAGAGACATCACATCATATTATCACGTCGGAAATGGGGTCCATTCCTACACCCAAAAGGCACATTCAACAAAATTGATAGCAAACATTACCTCTATCACTCGTAATCTCAAGATCTAGCGAGATCAACAAAATCTTATGGAGCTAAAGCCATAGAAAAGTTGCCGGAAGACAACCGATGAAAAGGACATCACTCGGAGATTCCAACGGGTGGTTTTTGAGGTGATTGCTGCTGCATGGGGAGTTTCCGCACACAAACAAAAGTCTTCTTTTTTGATGTGTCAGCATGTCAAATCTATTAGGTTTGTAGATCTTTTTGTCCAATCTTTACGTGAACATGAATGAATGTCGTGCTTCAAGTGCTATGGTTGGCTGTCCAACAGGGGGGGAACAGTTTCTTGAAATCGAAATGGATTGTGTTGAGGTTGTGAAAATTCTCAACAAAAAAAAATTACACCCACCATGGAGTTCGATTGATGTGATCAGAAATATTCAAATTGTAATGGAAGGAAACTGATGTGCAGATTGGTCGTCTGATTTGTTTAGTCAACTAAAGAGTTTTTTTTTTTTTAGAGAGGTCATTTTTTGAATCGCATCGAATCGTCTTGTAACTATTTGAGTGTTGATTCTTCTAGCATCAACTCTTTAGTTGGTTTTTTTTTTTGAGGAAAAAATACTATCGAGTGTAATGGAAGAAAACTGATGTGTAAATTGGTTGTCTGGTTTATTTGGTCAACGAAAGAGTCCCTTTTTTTTCTTTTGTAGAGAGATCATTTGTCGAATGACTATTTGAGTGTTGATTCTTCTAGCATCGATTATACTCTTATTTTTTAAGTAATTTATCTATTTTTGAAAAAAAAAATATCAAGTGTAGAGTTAGAGAGAATGTTGATCGACTTTTTGAGCCTTAGATTGGTTAGAATTAAGAAGTTCCTTAGAGTCCAAATACGGACAAAGATTTCAAACATGGAAGAAAAAACTTTTGTGAATTAAGATTTAGTTATTATCTAATTAAGGATTTGATGAGAGAGACAATAGAAAATGCTATTTCTTGTGTTTTATAATAAATCTAGAAATCGAGAAAAAAAAAATTTTAAAAAAATTATGTGTGAGAGGATGCATAAAAGATTCTGATATATATATATATAGTGAATTAAGATTTAGTTATCCTCTAATTAAGGATTTGATGAGAGAGATAATAGAAAATGATATTTCTTATGTTTTATAATAAATCTAGAGATTGATAAAAAAAATTTCTTAAACATTTATGTGTGAGATGATGCATAAAAGATTCTGTATATATATATATATATATATATATATGAGAGAGAGAAAAAGAGAGAGAGAGAGAGAGAGAGAGAGTAGGTTGCACAGACATGCAGTCAATTGAACAGTATCATATTCGTGTTGATTGAATCGTATTCTAATGGCGATGGAATCTGATTTCATCTTTTTGCGTTGTTGAACTTACCCGATAGAATCACTTGTGCTGCCAAAAAAAAATTTTTTTGAAGCTTTATTTGGTTGAATAGCATCATATTCGTCACGAATCATCTACGGATGCTCATCGTAAATCCATCCCGCAATCGATTGTATGTTACAATCACCCGTGACGACGTATGTTCTCGTCTCCAAAAATTGGATATGTAGCGTTTTATCTCTCATCGTGTCTCAGTAGTAATGCTAACATCAATGATAACGCTAACGATGAAGTGACAATATTACTACTAGTATTATTAACAATGGTCATGGCATCGATATCAATAAATGTAATAACATTTGCATTGCTACCGGTATTACTATTGGTAAAGACAATTTTAATGATAATGGCATTATATTGCATATGTTAAGCTGACTTCCTTTTCTGGTCTAGAGAGAGAGAGAGAGAGAGAGAGAGATTATTCCTCTCGTGCCATCCTACATATGAAATAGAATTCACCAACTACGACAGATCATGGCAACATCTTCTCTTGTCTTCCAGTACAGTACATGAATAAGTCCATAAAGTCATCCATCTTCTTTTTACACCAACACAAGTCAGACTAGAAATATCGTTCCTCCGTCATAATATATAAAAGAGAAAAAAAAGAAACTACTAATAAAAGAATATTTGATCGGTTCGTCCTTGATACAGCTCACAAGCTCATAAGAAAATATTTGTTTAGAGCGAACGATAGGAGGTATGTACTTATCACGGTTTGACCATTTCGAAGCTTGTAAACTCCAAGTGGAGATCCGATAGATTTACAAGTCCTTGGCTTTTCTATTCCTTAATCAATATGAAACTACATAGCTTTATCAATGTTCTCTCTTGTATGAGAGCCTAAGGCTTAGGATCCTTCTTCTAGTTCCAATCTGATAAGCCACTTTGCTGATATTAGTGCGATGGGCTCACGAGCAATTAGCCGTTTTGAGCGATGGACATATCTTATCTTCCAATACTATATGAATAAGTCTCCGAAGCCATCCACACTTCTTTTTATACCAATAGACGACCAAAAGTATCATACCTCGATCACAATATGTAAAAGAAAAGAAAGACTATTGATAAAGAAACATTTGGTCGGTCCGTCATTAGTGTAGCTCATAAGATCGCAAGGAATTCACCTACTCCTCAACCAATATCTATAAAAAAAAAAGAAGAATAAGAAGAAGAAGAAAGGCTTAGGACTAAATAGTCACCGATCTGATAAGTCACTTAGTCGACACTGGTGCAATAGACTCACGAGAAATTATCCCCTTTGGGTGGTGGGCATACCTGCACGATTTTATCCTTTGGGAGCACGTGAACTTCAAGAAGCATATCTAAGAGTAGAGGAGACCCGATAGACTTATGATCGATTGATTCCCTTGTTCTTCAATCAACGTGAGACTAAATGACTTTATCAACTATAATTTTTTACAATACCTTAGGGTTGATCGGTATTTTGAACTCATCAATTTTGATTTTATAAAATTAAAAATCCAAATCCAATTGATTCCATATGGATTCCATTTGAACACCAATTCAAACCTGAACCCGCATCATTAAGCTTTAAGATTAAAATACTAACCATTGCACTATTCAAACTATTTATATATTATTATTATTATTATTTAATTTATTCGATTGGAATCATAGGACATGGATTCCAATTCGATTCGAAATTATCGAACCATCAACTCAATTATACCAAAACCTCGTTCCGAGGGAGAAGAAGACTGCACGAAACTTGTATCCGAAGTCCACCGAGCTATGGAAGGATAGCCAATTTCGAAATGGGATGACTTGGCCTCGGCAAAGGTCATGGCAAATTAGCGTGTGATAAGACGGCCAAAAAGAACGGAAGCAATGCCATGGTTTTTTGCTTTTGGTGATGGCCTTCGATCCCACTTACCACCCATGACTTCGACTCCCTTCTCTCTTCCTCGATTTGGTTTGGACTTCCCATTTCGATTCAATAGCTTTCGAGTGAATGGAGAGTTAAAATATCCTTCGCACTTGGTTTGTCATCATGGAAGTCGGTACGACGACACATCAATCATTCATTCCACCTCTAAAAGTCGAGTCTCCAAATTCTCCATGCCGACCACCAAGTCAATGTCATAACGTCAAACACACATCCACTAATGCATCATGAATTCTCACAAATCTCCTTCCCAACACAATGATTTTTAGTTATGTTTTGTCTCTCTAAGTTTGTATCTAACATGTTGTCTTTTGAGTGCAAAGAATGAATAGCTACCATGATTCCCATTTGATGGTTGTGATGATAGAGATATTATTAATCACATTGTAGACATGAATTTTTTTCTAAAGAAATTTACACTACATAATGTTAACATATGAATTCGAACTTAAAATCCATCACTTATACAATATTACACTAATAAATCCGAATATTACAATAGAGAATTATTTTTTTTCTGATAATTAAAATATCTATTTGTGGTCATCTCAAATTTGATAGGTTAACTAACCACCACTAAGAATATGCCCAAGGGCAAATAATTGAAAGCAACATGGGGATTAATATTAAAATATTGGATGTTTGTTTTGTGCCCCAAGTTCAACACCATCAATCATCCACAACTCCTTGTTGCATGAAAGATTATATCATCAATTCCTTAACATTATAGAATGTCTCATAAATTATGAGGCATAATTTATTTTAAACTTGTAACAACAACAATAACAAGCTTTAATATCCTAATTGTTTGGATCGATTATTTGCCTTTATATAGTAAAATGAAGAGCACTTAAATATTTAGTTATAATTTCCAATTACTTTTTAGGTTTTCTTTCACCTTTCATCGTATCGCTAATAACTAATTTTTTTTATCATTTTATCATCTATCGAAGCTACATGTAGTTGTTCACTAATAAATTTTTTTTTATCATAACATATTTATAAAATCAAATATACAAATTTAGGAACAAAAAAATGTGCCTAAACATTCACTAAGAACATAATTAATGAGAAAATAAATTTGAAGTACCAAAAGCTCTTCGTAGTTGAGCTACCTAATTCAACTTAGCTGTAGACACCACAACACTACAATTGAAACTTCTCATCACACGCATATGGACAAAAGGAAACACTCTCTGTGTTTGTCATCTTCTTCTTCTTCTTCTTCTTGTGTTTTCAACCTCGAGGGTGGGGTTCTCATCCCCCCCAAGTCAACCATCGAAGCCATGCCCACCATTGTCTTCTTCCATCTTCTGGCCGCAGTTAAGTTTGAGGAGTTTGTATTATGCTTTGGCCAGGGTTGAAGGGATGCATCACCCGCGACGTCACCTCCGCACGTGTCGCTCGCGGCCGCTGCGCTCTCGATGCTTTGCATGGCACGTGCCATCTTCGGCCGTCGTCGCAATCTGTGAGTGAGCTGAGGAGAGTCGTGACCTAAATCGTACCGAAATAGTCAACCGGATTTTAGCGGTCAAAAAACTATACAAAATCGATATAAATTTCGACAATGTCAGGAAAGAAGAACAACAAATCCTAAGCGTCCGTAAGTCAACTGCGATTGACTCAAAAGTTTGACTTTGTTAACATCAAATATATCAATATATTTTTATTTCTTTTATGATCAGAATATATCCAATTGCTACTACTATTATTTGTATATATATAGATGTAAATGCACGCGACAACTCCTCCTCTCTCATTAATTGCTTCTTCCTTCTTCCCCACCTCTCTCTCTCTCGGGGTCTCTCTCAGCAGTGCTGTTTGATGTTACTACTACTCGCCCCTTCTCCTCGAAGATGTCAACCCTACCCACCTCTCTCTGCAACTCTTCTTTGAATCTGTTCCACCTTGCCGTCTTCAGCTCCGATCCGTGGCCTTTCTAATCATCATCTTTGTTAGCTTGATTGATCTTTCCTGCTTTGGTTCCTTCTGTAGCTGCGGGAGAACCGAGAGAGATCTGTAAATCGTATGCCGGGGGTTCATCTTCACCTGCAGCACCGGGGGATGGGCGGAGGAGGGCGGAGAAGGGCGGCGCCGGGTGCACCGCCGCCCAAGGGGTGGATGGCGGTACGGGTGGGAGGCGAGGGGGAGGAGCAGCAGCGGTTCCTGGTGCCGGTGGGGTACCTCAACCACCCGCTCTTCGTGGCCTTGCTCCGGGCGGCCGAGGAGGAGTATGGCTTCCACCACGCGGGCGCCATCACCATCCCTTGCCACGTCGAGCACTTCCTCCACGTCCAGGGCATCATCGACCGCGACACCAGCTGCTGCTCCTCCTCCTCCGGCCCCGCCGCCGCTTCCAGTGCCCACCGCCACCACCACTTTCACCTCTGCTTCAGAGCTTGAAAGCTGAAACCCTAAAACCGAGGGTCCTGTAAAGGCTTAGGTAGTCGTCGGATGTTATCTTCCCTTCTCCTCTGCAAGCCTCCACGATGAAGATAGTCCGTAATAAACATGAAGAATTTGCTCCTCCTTCGACCTTCTCAGCTGTCTTCGCGATTTGGTTGTCTCTGCAACACATCATGGTGCAGAATCGTGCGATCAAAAATGCTTCCGTAAACATCAGAAAAGGTGAAAGAATTACCAAAGCTAAATATATGAACATCAGCATCACCTTTATGAGGTCAACATCTCTTTCATAAGCTTATATCAGATCCAAGTAGTGCATCCAATGGAAGATTAGTGGTTACTATAATCTGATCATAGCAAATTATCGGATGATTGCACTGCATTATATCTTCTACAAATGTGACCGAGAGGTTCTGGATGCAATGCTTTTTGCAGGTTGGCTTTAATTACTTTTCGTTTAATATGAAGTTGTAGGGTGCGGAATAAGTAGCAGTCAAGCTAAACAAAGGTGTACATCTTCCCTTTATTCCATAAACCTGCATCATGGTGTCCTCCATGCACACACACACACTACCCTCTGCAATTAAAGATGATGTTAATTAATGTTCTTCTTGCCATTAGAATCTTCTACTGCACTCCTTTTTCTCAAACAAATGCAAGTCTTCTGGCCCCAGAGAGACAGGGGAAGAAGGATTTGTGTGGTCGCTCTTGGCCGTAAGTGTTTCTAATCAATATCCACATTGCATATACGCATGTATTCAGCCATGTAGTGCTTAGACAGCGTAGAATTAATTCATAGGTAAAAGCAGATGTTCTTGCAGTGCTGTGCGCATGCAATGGTCTTGGAGTTATCTCTAGGTTAGCCTGACACTTGTTTCTGGGCCTAGTTTCACAGAGAGAGAGAGAGAGAGAGAGAGAGAGAGAGAGAGTGACGAGCAAATTGTCAAACACAGTGTCCTGCACAGCATGTTGCGCATGCTTCTTTCAGATTGATGTATTCTGAGGTTACAGTATAAACCCAACACCCCATCTTTCTCCAGTGTTCCTTCTACTTGAAGCTAAACCCTTCGGCTCCATTATAGTAGCCAAAGTCCATCTCTAAGAAGATACAAGAAAAGAGAAAAGAGAATAAAGAAATCCAACTTGACATTTGCTCAAGTATTTGAGCCACCAAAATCATATATAATATCTCTTGTGCTATTTTGTCGACTATGTCAAGAGAACATTGAGAGAAAACCGAGGTGGATAGAGTCCACAAGAGTACATGTTCTTTTCTTCTTGCATCCCCTCCTTACTGTTAGTAGTGCAGAAAAAGCAAAAGAGATGCTGCGGATTCTTCCATTTCTTGCACTGTACGGTCAAGCCCTTCCATCTCTCCTACTTGCGTTGCCGAAGTAGCAGTAGGAAGACAGGAGATAGCAGTGCCAGGCAGGTTTCGAGGGGCTTTGCCTGTCGACTGTGAACTTACATGCATTAACCATCACACCTCGAGCGTGAAACCACCCGACTTGTCTTGGAACTCGTCCGAAGTAATCCAAAATTGGCAGTGAAACAGCGTTGACTTGGAGCAGCTGACGGCGTCCTTCATAATATTGCTTGCTTGTCCAAACAAATTATATATTTTTTCTACAAAAGATAAGTTATGAAGAACAAATGCATTATAACAGTGCGAATGAATTGGAAAACTCTGATTTCTATGTATTAGAATTGATCTATGATTTAATAAGTTGAATAAAACTTGGATTATGTCGAAGGGACTCATCCACATTGCCTCAAGCTTCTTCACTCGTGTATTTAAATATATATATATATATATATATATATATTAAGGTAAGAAACTCTAAAAAGCAACTATTTAGAAGGTAATAATTTATTACAAATATGTAATAAAAGAGAACGAAAAAAAGTACCTCGATCGTCATGAGGATTAATCATGTCCTAACTTAATTCAATTATAACTAAGAAAAGATTAATTAAACTCTCCATATCTTTCTAATGAATGCAATGGATGGGTGTTGCAGTATGTATATATAAAATAGGATCATTTGTAAAAGCCGAAGTTAGCAAAGTTATGGGCTAACTTGGTTTAATATCAATATCAGCAACAGCAAAAATAATTGAAAAACAATTATCCAGAAAACCTAAAAGTTATTTGGACCAATAAAATCAAGGATATTTGAAAGTGAGGCTAAAATATTAAATATAAAAAATATGATAAACAAGTAAGCGGAAGCCTAGTAGTGTTTTCCATTAAAGTTTCAACACGTAGCAATTTAATATATATTGAAGCAGAAGTTTATTAAACGATGGGCCAACCAAGACGATACTACGATTGTGGCATACATGGAGAAATATCCACACGTCGTCATCGGTCATCGTTCCATCGCCGTATTATCATTGTGGAGTCAACGCGCCACTCTCATATGGCCCGACGGAGCTCGCCGGAGATGAACACCAAGAGGAGGAAACCGACCCATATGGGAATGCGTGGGAGTCATCCGACGTTGCGCAGCGTTGCCCTTGCGCGAACGACGACGGGAGGGATCGGCAGGGCCACCCTCCCCGCAAGCGGCGGCCTCGGAATCACCACCGGCATCAGCGTGACGACCAGCATGAGCAGCCACGCCACGTAGGCGGCGAGGAGGCGCGCTTCAGAGGATGCCCCTTCCCCAGCCACCGTGACCTCCGCGAGAGCCTGAAGGAGCTTGCCGGAGATGAACACCAAGAGGAGGAAATCGACCCATATGGGAATGTACGGGAGTCGTCCGACGTTGCGCGGCGCTGCCCCGACGAGCGGCATGGGAGCTGCTACCGGAAGCAGTGTGACGACCAGAATCTGTGGGAGGATGCTCGCCGCGATCAGCACGAGGAAGCCCAACCAGATGAGAGCGTTGGGGCCTCGACCGTCGTGTCGCCGCTCTGCTGGGGCACCAGCGACCATTCTGTTTATCCTTATAGGGGAAGGAAAGGATGGGCAGTCAGCGCTGCTGACGTGAGGCGCTGTTGCATTTATGGCGGCGCGTCGAGGAAGGCTCTCGGAAGGTGGCAAGCCGACGTTTCCGTGGCGGGTGCCGAGTGTGTGGTGGTGAAATGATCTTTATAAATTAATTTTAATTGTAACCTGAATAATTGGTCAAAGGATTCTTATGAATCAATCATATTTTTATGAATCAATTAATCTTGACCGGACTACCTACGAAAATAAAGACAAGTCATGACTTCGGTGGAAGTGCTGCTGGATTATCATATTAAAATCTATAATATATATTATATTTAACATGAATTTTTTTTAATGTTGGAATTAAAATCAATATTTGATGTTTTGGGACGATTGGAGTGGGCTTTGGAAGCTTCCATGGTCGTGTGAATTTAAATGTTTGACCATTGCTACCTCCTCATTCGATTGGTTTTAGTGATGGGAAGCATGCATGCTTATTAATCCGTGGAAGATTCTAAAAATTGTGATAAGTACGTTTAATCTCTGTTTTTTTTAAAAAAATATTATTTAAACATTCTGCTTAAGAAAATAATATTCAAGATTATTATTTTTCAATATTTGAAATGAACGTGTTGGATGGGTGCCCAAATCGAATCGAGAAAGAGAAAGAGTCCAACAACACCCGCCACTTCACTTTTCTCGTTTGTGGATGTACTTGGAGGGGCCACGGTCAAGTCGCGAATTAATTACATAGTTGTCAATGCTGCGTGACATCTTCTAGAAAAAGAATTCCATATGAATTCGAATTTAAAATCTATCACTTATAAAATATTACGCTAACAATTCTGGATATTACAATAGAGACACATTTTAAATATAGAATTATTATTATTATTTGATAATTAGAATATCTATTTGTGATCATGTTATAGATTAACTAACCACCACTAAGAATATGCCCAGGGACATCAAATTTGACCCGATCACCATGAGGAGAAAACCCGACCAGATGAGATCGTTGGGTGTTAGCATAAAAATTTATAATCATGCTATCTATAATAAGAAAAAAATTTAATATCAAAATCTGAAATCAAATAGCAATGGATCTAAATAATATAACGATGCGTACCTTTAATTGCTGTTCAGAGAAATAGCCTTTATCTGATCTATAAGCACATCATCGTCAGATCTGAAATATCAATCTGCAAGAAGAACTATACTCACAGTCTCCTCTCTTCCTATTCTTTGACAGGATCACTTAGATTGATGGTTTGGGAGATTGAGAGAGAGGCTGTAATAGAGAGATTGAGAGAGAAACTATAATCTTTTAATTCTCTTATTTCTTCTCCTTATATTTTTATATTGTTTTACATCCTTAGTGATCTTGTCTATTTATAGGCGAGAACAGAGGGTCTATGATAAGATATTAGAATATTTTCTTTCAACAATGACATATTCTAAGAAATTCTATTTTAATTAGATTTTATTTCTATTAGTCAATAACAATAATTAAAATTTAATTATATTCTTAATATATTTTATCTAATTAAATATGATCACATTATCTAATTGTGTGAAAGGGTAAGCAAAGGATGGGAAGAAGGCCCTCGGAGCTGTTGAGGTAAGACGCGAGGGCATCTGTTAGAAGGCAATCCGGGAAGCTTCTCGGAAGGTGGGAAGGGGGGTCGTTCCTGCTAGCCCACGAGAGTTAAAAAGTGGATGAGGTGCACCTTTCACTGTCGAGTTATCTTGAAGTCGTAGGGTTACCTTTGACTGTCGAGTTATCTTTTGGTCGTAGGGTTACCTTTGACCGTCGAGTTATCATTAAGTTGTGGATTGAGGTGCTGCGCCATCTCCATCAACGTGGCTTGTTGTCAATCATAAATGTCTGTGGGGCACTTAAAAAGGGAATCCGCTTTCTCGGAGATGTCAGCCATGGTGCGGCCTACCATCATCGGTGTTTATATTTCCATGCTTTAATTGTCGTTCATGGTGGAAGGAGCCACCGGGTGCCCCGTGTTTTTTAAGGAATAAAAAGCATGAAGAATTTGTTTCAACTCTAGGCCAAGGAAGCAGCAGACACGTGTAATTCTTTGGATACACGTTGATCGGATGACTTGTACCAAACCATCCAATAAGAATATACATTTATTCCATTTCTGTAGGGCCTTTGGGTTGATGTTTTTTAAATTAAAATTGATTTAATTTAGTTTGAACCGAAATAATAATAAGCCAACAAATGTATTGCATACTCGAAATAATAATAATAATAAGCCAACAAAATGTTCATCTGATCCCGAGGGAATTGCATACATCAAACGCTTGTATGAAGTCATCAAGAAAGTGCATCAGAGCAAAACAATGTTGATAACACCAGTTTAATTAACGGAACAAGTTTTCTGGTGTCTTTATGCGGTCCACAACTCGAGAAAACAAGCATTACACGAACTGTTCTGCTTTATTCCAAGCTCAAGATGGATCTTTGCCATAAATCTCTAATTTTAGTCATCCTCTCTGCCATAGTTGTAGACAATCTCAATCTGCACATGAGACATTTTACCCATGTTAAAAAGAATATTATCAAAAATTAATGGCAATAGCATACTAGAATAATTATGAAGCAGCAAGCAAACAGGTCAGGACGCAATCAAGTTCATGTTTAGTACGAAATACAGCATGGTGAAAAGAATTTGTATGTATGATTCCGAAATACTGCATGGTGAAAAGAATTTGTATGTATGTTTATGAAATACTGCATAATGAAAAGAATTTGTATGTATGCTCTTAAAACTAGGATGCACCAAATATAGGATTCTGCTGGATACACATGGAAGTTCAAATATGAAAGCACAGGTATACTCCTCCAGCAACAAAAGATGTCTGACATTTTGAGATCGGGTGCAGAATGGAAATTTGGTTGCCAATTCAAACACAAAGATGGAAGTGCAGAAATGCAGAATACAACCAGTGAATTTGTTCCCTTCTTTTTCTACTGTATCAGGTTCTAGCAAGGTTCACTGTTTCAGGCACTGGACCCGTCTCGGCAGTCTGTCGGATCGGTAAGTACCGGTCAATACTGGTGTACCGATACATGATGCACTAGTATGTACCAATATTTCAGCGGGAAAGAAAAAGAAGAGAATAGGAAGAGGCGGTGGAGGAACAAAGGAGGAAGGGGGAGGAATATAAGAGGAATGAAGAATGAAAAAGAGGAAACAGCGGAGGAAGAAGAAGAAAAAAGAAGAAAGAAGAGGAGAAAAAGCAACGGCAACATACCCGAGAAGCAGTGGCAGCAACGAAGCGACAACGATGAGATGGCGACATCGTACGCGAGCACTCTTCTAGCGTTCGCGAAATCTAATTTGTCCTTTTTTTCCTTTTTTAACGCTGAGTTGCATAGGGCCCCACCACTTTTTTTTGGATATTTTTATTATTTTAACCGGATCACCCGAAATAGAGGGTGGTCCGCATATTGGCCCATGCTTGGACTGGTATGTACCACCTATATCGTACTGTTTTGAGCGATATAGCAGTCCTTGGGCTCCAGTTTATAGTCTCTATATCTTAACCTGTAAACTCAGGTTAACTTAAAGATTCAGCTATTGGCGAGATACTGCCAAGTCTATTCCAAACACATCCTTCTTCATCATGTGAAAACAAAGCATTGATACTTGAGATAAAATCTCTTCACTGATATTTGACTTAAATGTCAAGATATGCAACCATTGTTCGACCAATAGAACAAGAGGGAGACAACCAAGTGAAACAATGCTATATCTTACCCCAGCTGGTGGAGGAGGATTTCTGCAGAATTTGGAGCCACCAGGAGCCCAAGGAACTGAAAATTAAGAAAATAGAGCATGAAAAGAATCACTATAGTTCATGTACTAAATAATAATTTGCAAAGCAAAAATCTGAAAATCATGGGGTGACTAAAAAATAAGCCCAAATTTTTTGTTATCAAAGAACGAAAGGCATTTTATGCTTAAATAGAAACTAGAACAAAATGTTATTGAGGATAGTTATTTCAATTTATTAAAGATAGTTCCACATAAATCTTTTTTTCCCTTTTTTTTAGTGTCTTTCTAGACAGCATAGGAACTTCACACACACGCACGCGCGCATACATATATATGTATATATAAAACATGGAAAAAGATCAATATCCAGAAAACAGTCATTAAGGTTGGAACTTCTTCAATCACAATTACCAATATATGGATCAGGGTGCCGCAATTTCCCATAGCTTGCTTCTCCATCTTGAATAAGCCTATCAATAGTGTCTAGATCCTCCTGTGAATCAACAACATTTATACCTCAGTGTCCTTCTTATTTTTTATTTTTTTAAATTACTAGGCTTTAAGCATAACTATGCAGCCAATAAGCATGATTTGTATCAAAATGAGAAACAAATGAAATTAATGGAGATAGCAACAAGCAGTGAAAAAAGATTACTATCAGCATGTCTCATATAACTTAAGAAGATCCGTACATAATAAAGAAAACAGCACAAAAATGTCATTATTTGGACAAGGAGCAAAGTGAAGCATGTTACACGAAAACAACAAAATGTATCACACTGTAAAGCAAAAAGATGCAATGAGATATTTGCATCCATTTGTGTCCCCAGTGTCAGTACAGAAATTACTACAATCAACACTGAGCAGAAATTAAAAAAAACTACCACTTGACTGCAGAAATGAACTCGAGAACTGTGGCACTGCTGTCCACCTGCACCATCGAGTCACACCTGATGCACCATGTCACTGTGAAGAATTCGTAAGAAAATCAAACACATGTTGGCCTTAATAGTATTAATCTTGATTGTATATGCTTCTCTATAACACTAGTATGATCTTAATTTGATTTAGTAGTATCGACAAATACAATTATCAATGAAATTAGTCTGTTTGGTTTCTATTACTTGTTATGTTTTTTTATCTAATGCTATCTACTTAATTTCAATTGCTTTGAGGTCTGATCCAATTTGTAATTCGTATGCATTTTCTAAACCATCTTTTTGTTAAAATTTTCATTGACTAATTATAATAAGATTAATGAACAATAAAATTTTGTAATATGATTTAACAATATTATTTTGTTAAATACTTTTTATTAGACCTGTGATCTAATCAATTAATTCACTAGTCCAACCATTAACAAAAACCTAAGGCTTGGTTGATGGTTACTCCTATTTCTATTACTATCAATAGAGAGATGAATGAATTCAAAATTACAAATTCTTTCAAGTGTAACTATAAAAGTAATATTTCTCATTTGCAATTTGGATGACCAAGGCTCGAGTCATACATCAAATATGAAAATAGCTTCCTTACTTGCAAGGTTAAGGATTATGCATTCTGGCCCTCCTTAGTCTACTGCATTAAACTGCCTTTTTTATGACACAAAAATAATGAATTTCAGTTATGGAATTTTAAGAACAGACTACAAGACTACAAGTTAGAAAGATAAAAAAATTAAAAAAAAGAAGAAGTCATATTTCATTTTCAAAGAGAGAGAAGAAATCATAACCAGCCTTGTCATTGTCTTCACCGATCCAAACATTTAACCAATATTCTAAATCTTTAGTCTATTAAAACCAACTTGGGTTAGGCTTTGCTCTCCATAAAGTACCCACACTTACTTTTGGATGGAAATTGGGATAACACTGTAAGGGTTAGATGCAATTTCCAAGAAACAGCTTTCAGTTCGCAAACCTTCTCTAGGTTATCTATATAATACAGACATTCCTGCCTGGAATGATCTACCAATATGTGAAATGGGTAACCATAAAAAAATGATCTAAACTATATAAGAACTAGATGTACTTTATTCCAATATTCAAATAGACCAAAAAGAGATGGTCCTGTCCATGACATTCAACTCACGCAAAATATTGTAAGGTTCAGTGTAAGCAGCCCTACCCATCTAAGATTAACATAGACTAATATATTCAAATTTTGCTAAAAGTTATCCAATTATACAGAGTACAATTACATGACACTGTTGGATTTCGAGTCATCAAATGACATAACCATAACACCTTGCTGAACCCAAACAATACTAGGAGTACTGATTCAAGAGCTGCACAGTTTGGGATGAAGCATTAGGAATATAAAAGTTCTGTTATTTCAAAAACAAAAAATACCAGGGGCAGTGAATCTGCTCCACTTCAATAGGGTGTCATAGGTGCCAAATCCAGAAATAATATCACAGGCAATGCCATATGCATATGACCCCACTTAAACCCTGCAATGGGGGAGCCTAACACACTAGGCATTAATCCTACATCAATTGTATAAAAGACATAATAAAGGAAGGTATCTGACACTTTTGTAGCAGAATACGTGAATATAACTAACTGTTTCGTAAGATATATAGATTACATCCATTTTATTACCAAATATACAAAACTGAAAATGGCACATACTAGTCCAAACTCTAAAGTTTTGGTTAATAGACTAAGATGAGCATTCAAGAAAAGATTAACGCAATACCCACAAATACAATCCAAGCCAAGAACAAAGAAATATTTTAAGTTGTTCTGAATAAAATACAGGACCAAGTGAAACAGTTATGTTTATGTTATTTAACCATCAATTTAAATAGCCTAAAAAGATAAGACGAACATTCATAAGTTAATGCAATAAAAGAAAGAGGGAATACCGCATGTTTGTTGGCTTCAAATTTCTCTCTTAAATCTGATGCCTGTAAAAGAGAACATCATTAGAAAAAGAGGAAAAAACAATATCTCGTGTCATTAACAAGGTAATGTTTCAGTTCATGGAAAAACAAGCACTATGTAACTACAATTTGTTTATAAACTATACAAGAAAAGACTCGATTTGGCCACGCAACGGCAAGAAGGTCAGGACATGCAAAATATCATCAAGTAGGTTTTTTAGTTTTATTTTTTGGCTTTTGAAGCGCATTGGTTCGGAAAACCTAATAAACCTATCACAGATAGAACTGATAATGCATCAGACAGATCAGTAATCAAATGAGAATGTCCAGAAGTCCGAATTTTTGTCACTAGCCTAAAAAATGATTCAACTCGACTAGGTAAATATTCAAAGTTCATGCAGATGCCTGAGCAAAAAACATCAACTCCTAGCTAATTATCAAGCCTAATGCTTTTGCAAATTGAGCACTAAAACGCCAAATTACAGAGTTGATGATAACATAAAGCATCGATCTAAGCCCAAGATGACACAATAGAGGGCCGATCGGAACGAAGAAGAGAGAGGAGGAGGAGGAGGCGGTACGTGTTCGTAGAAGTGGTGGCGGTTAACGGCCCAGTTGAGGGTGTCCTTGAGGGCCCGCCGGTAGAGCAGCCTCACACGCTCCTTCTGCGCCGCCCGCCGCGCCAGGTAGCCCGCCGCCGCCCCCGCCGCGCTCATCTCTCCCTGCGCCTTTCGACCTCCGATCTATTACTGCTATGTAACGGCACCCTCAAATACGACACGGTGGGAAAGTAACTTCTTCTACGGCCCGGCCCAATTGGGCTTCCCCAACCAAGTCCGGCCCAACACAATTCAAGAACGGGATGAGTGTTTTCTTTTTATTTATTTGTTATTAATTATTGCAAGTAAATAAAAATAATGACTGTAATAGTTGTTCTTGCCTGAAAAAAAAAAAGAATGTGGGAAAAAAATAAATTAAAAAATGCCTCAATTTTTTTTGAAGTATCAAAATGGTTTCATTTTGGAAGTTTAACTACTTAACAATAACATAGTATATTTTACACTTTTTTTAATTCAGATAAATGAATGCAAACTACATTTTGAAGTGATTAATTTTATTTTTTTATGAACGTCTTTATTGATATTTATTATATATATAAACACCAAAAGTCCATTATTTAAAAAGAATAAAAGAAATATCTCTCGCATCAAGGAAACTGCAACGATCACTCCGCAGCAGTCCATAAGACTGTGTGACCCCTCTCCTTCTCCTTCCCTCTTATGGAGACTCTCAACTACTTCGGCCTCGCGTGCCTCCGCCTCCCGCCGCTCCTCTTCCACAGAAGCCCCTCCTCTTCCTCCTCCTCGAAGTCGTCGCCCTTCCTGCGCTCCAAAAACACCGTCGTCTGCCGCTCGAGCAAATGGGCGGACCGCCTTCTCGGCGACTTCCACTTCCCCACCGCCACCGCCATCGAGAACCCCTCTGCTCCCTCTCCCGACCCCTCCCTCCTCGCCCTCCTCCCTCCCCCTCCCCTTCCCTCCGCCGACCGCTCCCTCCCCCTCCCGATCGACTTTTATCAGGTCCCCTCCGCCTCCTCCATATGCCATCTCTTTCTCTCTCTCTCTCTCTCTCTCTCTCTCTCTCTCTCTCTCTCTCTGTGATCGCTTATCGAGGCCATCTGTATGGCTTGCAGGTTCTTGGAGCCGAGACCCACCTCTTGGGCGACGGCATTCGGCGGGCTTTCGAAGCTAGGGTTTCGAAGCCCCCTCAGTATGGCTACAGCCAAGATGCCCTCATTGGCCGCCGCCAGATCCTCCAGGCTGCTTTTGACACCCTTTTCGAACCTAGCTCCCGTGAGGACTACAACCGCAGCATCGTAGAGGACCCTGATTCCACCTTCACCACCGACGTCCCCTGGGACAAGGTATATCTTCACGTCGGGAGAGGGCATTGTTCTTTGTTTAGCTTGATTCTTCCTGCCTTGTCTTGGATCAGTCTTTGAGCAAATAAGTGCCGTTTTGATTAGGTTCCGGGTGCTCTCTGTGTGTTACAAGAAGCCGGAGATACAGAATTGGTCCTGCAAGTGGGAAAGAGTTTGCTGCTCGAGCGTCTTCCGAAGGCTTTCAAGCAAGATGTGGTGCTTGCCATGGTGCTGGCGTATGTCGACCTATCGCGGGATGCGATGGCCCTGAACCCACCAGACTTTGTCAGCTGCTGCGAAGTTCTTGAGAGGGCTCTGAAGCTCCTGCAGGTGAAAAACCAAAAGCATCTTGTTCTATGTTATTTATTAGGTTAAATTCCAAATCGAACAAGGTATAAGTCACATGAATTTTACAATTTAATCTTATTTGTCTAATTTTAAGCATATGTCGTGAAACATTCAAGGTTCTAAGCTTTCTCAAATAGAAAAATAATCTTCATATATTTGGTCCTGATTTTTGCAAATGTAATATCAAAATGAAACCTTATTGTCTATCTGCATGACTTTCTATTTGGAAGGTTTTTTCTGCACATACTGATATACCATTTTTTTTTTAAATCTTTTCACTGATTTCACATATCCTGGTTCATCCTTTTGAATGGAAAAGACCTGATTTCTTATGGAGTTCTCTTCTTTTTACTAATTTTAGTACTATAAGGTGGCATTTGGTTTTCCAAACTAAGTTATCTAAAAAATAATATTGAAATGAAGACCGTATGTATGGTTTTCATAGTCTTTAGTTTTACGAGGAGAAAATCTACTTCAAGATATCAACTCAGGAGGTGTATTCTTTAGCTCATTCCATTCCGTGATTGTAACTGCTTTGCTTCCGTCATTGTGTCTCTCTTGTTCGTTTCAGTTATGTCGTATCCAGCACTAAATTTAACATATGGTGAAGTGCTCTTTGGTTTTCTGGTTTAGATTATTATATTATATAAGATATGAGGAAATAGGTACCTTGGTCCTCCCTCTTTTGTTCTTTTCATATCAGGAATATGAGCAAAAATTACCAAAAAAAGAAGAAAAAAAGAGAAAAGGAGCTGACTGATGTGAATTTCTCAAGAACATAATGCTCTGGAAGATGGGATGCCAGCTTGTTCAATGTTGTTTGGGATCACCATTCCTGATACCATATGAAAATTGTTTGACACAGGAGGAAGGAGCAAGCAATCTTGCGCCAGATCTGTTGGCACAGATTGATGAGACATTAGAAGAGATCACTCCTCGATGTGTTCTGGAGCTTCTAGCATTGCCTCTTGATTCAGATCACCGAACTAAAAGAGAGGAGGGTCTTCATGGTGTGCGCAATATCTTATGGGCTGTTGGTAGGGGAGGTGCTGCTGCTGTTGGAGGAGGATTTACTCGGGAATCCTTCGCGAATGAAACATATATACGCATGACAGCAGCTGAGCAGGTCTGTGTAGAATCCTTAGAGAAGTGTCTTATTGGATACTAAAGAATACCTACTGCTGACAGATACTTGCATTTTTTTTTTCTTCACGTGAAGGTAGATTTATTTGCTGCAAGACCAAGCAATGTACCAGCAGAAGACTTCGAGGTATATGGTTTTGCACTTGCATTGGTTGCACAAGCCTTTCTGGGTAAAAGACCCCAGCTTATCAGAACTGCAGACAATCTTTTTCAACAACTTCAGCAGACCATCCTCACTCCATTAGGTACATTTTCAGAGTATGCTTCCAAGGCTGACTGTGAGATTCCCTTTGCACTTGAAAGGGGGCTCTGTTCACTGCTTCTGGGAGACGTTGATGAGTGTCGCATGTGGTTGGGCATAGAGAGTGATAATTCACCCTACAGAGACCCAGCGATCGTGGAATTTGTCATGGATAACTCTAATATCGACAAAGATAATGATGTTCTTCCTGGGCTTTGCAAACTACTGGAGACTTGGCTAAGGGAGGTGGTTTTTCCCAGGTTTAGAGATACTCATGATATTTATTTTAAACTAGGGGATTATTACGATGATCCCATGGTTCTTAAATATCTTGAACGGATGGAAGGTGATCATGGTTCACCATTAGCTGCAGCTGCTGCCATAGTGAAAATTGGGGCTGAGGAGGCTACAGCTGCACTAGGCAGCGTTAAGTCAAGTGTACTTCAGGCTTTGCAGAAGGTTTTTCCACTGACAAACAAGGACGAAAGGCTGAGTTCAGAGGAATACAGGGATGGAACTGATATTGTCCCTGATTTACATACGCAGGAGACTGTCGTAAAAAATGATCAAGATAAGTCAGGTTCTCATGTTGAGGTTTCTAGAAAGTCTGATCCTGAAGATTCAAATGAGCAGGACTTGACAAATGAAATAAAAAATGCTGTTATGAAGATTATGTCTGCTGGAATGGTGGTTGGAGTACTGACTATGGTAGGGATCAAGTGTTTACCTGGAAGAAACAGTTTGCCTGTTACGGGGAAGGAAACAGGTTCAGCGATCGCTGCCAATTTCACTAATATTGGTAATAACCCAGACTCCTATATCAATTTTTTTAGTTAATAATAGAGCCGAAGGCTAAGTTACAGACGGAATTGTTAATTTTTTTACAAGTAATGGCATGTAGCATAATGCTGCTGATTTCAGATCTTAAAAGTAAACTTTAAATCATGCTAGATATAGGAATTTTACTGTCAACATAGTTTGGACAAAGTTTAGCTTCATCTATGTTTGCAGATATTGCCCTGTAATTTACCTCAAGAACATCTTTAAACTACTTCATACTTCTGTAACTTCCTCTTTCCATATAGCTATTCTCCTTCTATGTTTTTTCGTACTTATTTCTGACAAGTACTAGGAGAAACTTGTTGGGTTCAAAGAGTAATTTTTCTTCTTTCTTGCCTTCTCATATGATGAAATCTGGATGTGATAATTTTTAAGTGAATCTCACTTGTTCTGGATGACAGTTCTTTTTCTTGTTCTTTGGAATTTGATGCTTAAGAGATAATTGTGTAAATGCAATTATAGATGAACTTAATAGAAAATATAGTGAGAAAAGGGGAAACTAGGATGGTGTACCATAGTAGTTAATGTTAGGGATCGAGCGGCACTAAGGGGGGGGGGTGGGTGAATTAGTGCAGCGGTAAGGAACGAGAAATTTTCTGCGATTTAAACAAGTTCGGAAACCTCGTACGAATGAATGCAACGTTTCGTTTGAACCCGGAAAGATTGCGTTTTAACTTTAAAGCATACGTAAAAGATGAAGATGAAGATGAAGTTGAGTAAATAAGGCAGCAAGTGGAAAGGGTTTGCAGCAAAGTAAATAGTAAGAACGTAAATGCAAACCAGATTTTTATAGTGGTTCGGTCATCCGACCTAATTAGTGCAGCGGTAAGGAACGAGAAATTTTCTGCGATTTAAACAAGTTCGGAAACCTCGTACGAATGAATGCAACGTTTCGTTTGAACCCGGAAAGATTGCGTTTTAACTTTAAAGCATACGTAAAAGATGAAGATGAAGATGAAGTTGAGTAAATAAGGTAGCAAGTGGAAAGGGTTTGCAGCAAAGTAAATAGCAAGAACGTAAATGCAAACCAGATTTTTATAGTGGTTCGGTCATCCGACCTACGTCCACTCCCGATTCCTCTTGCTTGAGGCCACCGGCTTTCCACTAGCTATCCTCCTTCCAACGGGCGAGGATGAACTCCCTCACAGCACCTCTCCTTTTGACGGGCTTAGGAGATAACCCTTACAAAGCACTCTTACCCTTCTCTTGGACTAGAACACTCTTAAGACTTAGAGGGAAGATTTGACACACTTTCAAGAGAGTTTCCCCCTTCTTTTTTTCAGTTCTAGACACATTTCATCCAAGAATGTGAGGGCTCCAAATTTGAATTTTTTTGAGTTTCCTGGTGTCGGGCGGTGCTACCGCCTGTCAGAGGCGGTTCTATCGCTGTCGACCCGACAGATCGACACAAGAGTCTTGGCGGTGCTATCACCGCACAGGACAGTTCCACCGCCAGGTCTCGGCCTCTGGCGGTGCCACCGCCAGTCATTTTTTTCAACCGCAGTGGTTTGGTAGAAAACTCTACGAAACCGATCCAAACGAAGTCCGAATTGGCTCAAATTTGGTTTATAGGATTAACACCTAATCCTAAACCAAATTATGTGCTAACTACAAATTTTAAAGACATTTTTTAAGCTATTTCAAAGTCCATAAGACAAGACTTCTTTCGGTGAGCTTTCGGCAAACTTCCAGCGGTCTTCCGACGAACCCTCGGAAACCATTCTGCGGACTCCCGGCAAGCTCCCGGACTTCATGATGATCTTGGCGAGTTCCATCGAGCTTCTTTGGCAAGCTTCGATCTTTCTTGGCAAGCTCCGCGAACTTCCGACGAACCTTTCGGCGAACTTCCGAAAACCCTTCGGCAAGCTCCCTACTCGTTCTCGGTTGGTTCCGGCAACTACTCCCAACGAATCTTCGGACTTCCATCGAACTCTCGAACTCCCAATGATCTATCCCACTTGTCTTTCGGCACTTTGTTTCACTTTACGTCTTTATCTTCATCGTAGTTAATCCTGCACACAAATAAACAAACGCTCTACTTCGATCTAGACAGTTATTACAACACGAATTGACATTCAGTTGCCCAGCACATCATTGATCGGCGTTTCGTCCGATCCTTCGGCACATCGTCCTCTTTTGCGGTCCGTTGCCCAATCGGCGGATGACCTCCGTAACCCCGATATCCTTGGCGCAACATGCATCTTGGCCCGATGTCCGACGTACGAAGCCTTCAGCCGATTGTCGACCGAACCTCCTCGGCCGACATCAATATCTGACGTGATCACCTCCGGCACAACGTCAATTCCTCCAGCGTCAACTGTCTAATCCTGATCGATAGTAGACCTGCGTAACTCAAAACGCAGTTAAACAATAAATCACAATCAATTAGTTTCATCATCAAAATCCGAGATTCAACAGTTAACAGGGAACAGAAAGTGAGGCTAGGAGGACTTAAATTTCCATGGTAGAAACACTGAATTGGTTCATTGTTGATTTGGCTTTGGATGTGTATAAGTTGGTTAAGGTCACCCAATTGCATTTTACACTTGGTCCATTTTGGATAGAATAGCCTGGTTTTGATCCAAACTCAGTTATTGTTCAAACTTGTCTTGATCATCAATTCTAACTGAGCCAAAAACTGACTGGATTTGATTCCATTTGACTTCACCTGATTTTGGTTGAGGTGTTATGACAAAGACAAAACAAGAGTCTAAGAGCCCAAATCAAGCATTTTTTTGTGAAGTGCTGAATGCTTTATCTGGTTTAGTTGATGGTTATCCTTCTCTTCTTGCATACAAGTGCCTAGGGACCACAATGCTTAAATGGAACTTGAAGAATGTCATCCTGAACAATGGTTATCCCTTATTTGCTGGAAGTGGTCTTCTATGTAGTATCTGTTCTGGAAAATCTTCTTGAGGAAGTGGAGCTTGAATCAATATTTTTTAGTCTTCTTCTCAAGATATGTGGAACTTTGGTTCTCTAATTATCATTATGTTGAACAATGTCAGGTACCTTGGGCCAAACCTATCATAACCCTAGTCCCATCCTGTACACATGTTTACTTCATGAAGTGGCTAATATCTCAATTTATGTCTTGATTGTGGTCATGCATAACTTGTCTTATTAGCTTTTACGGTGAGTCTTGGCTGTGCTATATTTCTTTCAGCAATAGGTTCTTGTCTATAATAGTTTCTTTTACTGAATCTCTAAATAATATTTAAGGTATGGATTTCTTTGATGATATCTCCAGAATTATGAATATACGTTGCAATAATTATTATTTTTGATTTTAAACATCTCTGCAGATGAGAATTTTGTTGAAGAAATACCTAAGATGGATGCAAGGTTTGCAGAGACTTTGGTACACAAGTGGCAAAATGTCAAATCCCGAGCGTTGGGACCAGATCATTCTCTTGCAGTGCTGCCAGAGGTGTGAAATTACTCTTTTTTAAATGTGTTCAATATCTAACAACAGTTTCTAATTTGTCTAGTTGTCAGAGAAATGACCTATCGGTGATATCTCAACTTTTATGAAGAAACTTGTATATTGGCATTGTTTAAATGAATATATTTAGGCCATAAAGCTCACCAATCTTTGTATGACATCATCTTTAGGCTCTACTACATATCCTTTTTAGCTTTGATATGAATGAAATACAATATTTTATGATATGGCATCATTGGAAATTGTATTGATCAATGAACAACAAGTATTTGATGGAGATAAATATCTCAGTACAAAAGGGCATTTTGGGTTTAGTTCATCTATACAATAGAATTTTTATTGATTGTTTTTTACATACTTGGTCTTATAGATCCTTGTATCTGCTTAAAATTAGAAAGTGATTGAGATTCTATTTACCCTATGGAGGGAGTATGACTATAACCACCAAACTCTTGATGGATAGGTTTTGGATGGCCGGATGCTGAAGATATGGACTGATCGGGCTGTAGAGATTGCAAAACATGGTTGGTTCTGGGAGTACACTCTCCTAGGTTTAACAATCGACAGTGTTACCGTGTCCTTGGATGGGCGTCGAGCAATGGTGGAGGCAACGATCGAGGAAGCTGCTCGGTTGACCGACGACACACACCCAGAGCACAACGATTCCTATAGCACCACCTACTCAACCAGGTATGAGATGGTTAATTCCAAATCAGGCTGGAAGATAACAGAAGGCTCTGTTCTCCAATCATAAGGGACGCAGGCTTCTCTGGGTAATGTAAATAATGTGTATTCCTTTTTTCATAGCATTATTTGTTTTTCCCCAGTGTTCCTGTTCTTGTTCATCCTACAAACTTGGAATTTTGACATGAAACTTCTAGTATTCATTGCACCCGAGTTACCAAAGCGGAGTTCAGTTCTTGGTCACAGGAACCTTACCTTTTCAAAATAATTTTGTAAGTTTTTCGGTGAACATCCAAATGCATGCAGCAGGCAAGTAGTAGGTACTGATTGGGCTTGTTAATTCACATGTGGGAGGACTATGGGCATGTGGTGGTCATCCACAACCTAATATTGAAATTGTTCAGATATGAGCTTCTCAGGATTTGGTTTACTGCTTTTTCTTTGTAGGCATGGAAGAGTCACATCAATGATGAAAATTTTCCTTAAAGTCAATTTCAGTGTCAATATAAGATTGCTTTCTTTAGAACCCAGCAGAATAATCTTTGTGTTTGGGATATGATTTTTTTTTTATATAGTGTGATGTTATTCCAGGTGAAGTTATGTTGAAGTCCATAAAATATTATTATTTGAAGATTTTATTATGAGTGAAACTGTCAGAAAGTTCTGATTCATTGAGCCATACCCCCAACATACTGTGCTTTGGGAATTCATGAAACCACTGTTGGTAAATGCATGAGACCAGCATACTACATTCTCATGCACTCATAAGCTTGATCTTGAGAAGATTTATCTGAGACTTGATTCCTGTGCTGAAAGGCTAAGTAGAAGAAGTACCAAAGATGACAACGATCAAGCTGAAAACTTACATCACTTCTTTGTGGGCAGAATTGACCAAAAAGGACGCAAGAAAACCAAAGAAAAGGTTTTGGTATCAGTCGTCGTCGAGCCATGGCAGATCTGCTCACATGAGGGAAGACTTGCCGTGCATCCAACCGAAGGATCGCTTGTGGTGGTGGTTCTGCTGCGGCGTGAAGCTGAGCTCGAACATCTCCTTCATGGCCTGCCCTCGCTCCGCGAATCCCGTCAGCTTGGCCACCAGCGATGCGCTCTCTGCTACGTGCTCGACGTCGGTCGCAGTCCACAGGCGTCGAGCCACCTGCAGCCTCCTCTGCTTCGAGCTCAGAGCAACTCCCCACTTGGCGTACAGGCTCTCCCTCTCCTCCGGCGACAGCTTCTTCTGCATCTGCCTGCACAGCATCTCTCGCTCCCGTCGAAGGCATCTCAAGCTGTCAACAGCAGTTCCACAGTCTCATCGTCTTCCCACTCGAATGCAGCGTGAGAACATGATCGATCCTACCTCGAAGCAACCAAGTCGCCGGCGTTTCCACGAGCGAAGGTGTTTCGCAGGAAGGACAGCCGTCTGCATTCCACTTCCATGTAGAAGGAGTCGGCTGGATCGCCGTCGAAGAGGAGGAAGAAGCAAGTTCTGTGGACCAAGGGAACATCGCAAGCATGCCAGAGCTGGACTATCTCCCGTTGCTTCCTCTCGAATTCCAGCGGCCATCGCACTGCGTCCATGCCTACGGTCTCGATGCTCTTCTCAGCTCCATGGCCTTCCGCCAGAACCCCTCGACCCTCCTGAATCATATCGACAAGAAGCAGTATCAAGTTGCAGGCAAACATTGACATGATGCTTAGCCATATCTACAGACATGGCTATGTCGTTCTGCTTCTGTCATCGAGGAGGAACATCGAGTTGACAACAAAGAACTGAAGGTTGCAGGTATTTTGGCTTCTGATTAGTCTGCAATATCCCAGCAAAAAATGCACATATTATTAATATGAGAATATGCCCACCTGATCGGAAGGGAGTTGTTTCCGGCGATCATCTTCGGCCAAGAAAGAGGCATCAACATGGTCATCAACCTCTCCGCCTGCAGTTTGGGTTTTGGGCATGTCGCTCGAAGTGACTTCTGCCGAGAGTTTCTCGCTTTCAACATCATAATCCGATGCAGGGAGTCTTCTTTCATCCTCTTCGGGCCTTCCAGGTGACTTTTCTCCGAAGATCTCGGGCGGTGTCTTGGTGTCTCGTTCGACATGTTCGAGCCAGGACAAGATCGAGCTGTTCATCAGACTTGCCTTGCAGCTTCTGCTTCTGGTTAGTATCCGCTCCCTGGAGCTCGTCATCGTCTTTTGCGCTGAATTCAACGGAGACGATTCTTGAGGGCATGGTTTGACAACGTTATCAGTTGTCTTTGTTTCGATATCTATCGATTGCTCTGCTGCAGCTCTCAGGTGCGCATCGCCTTCAGATCCCGGAGCAGGATCCCCCAGCCTGCCCTCGTCGGTCGGCGGCAGCAGATCACTCTCGCTTTCATCGTTCAACAAGAGATTGAATTCTTCACTTCTGGTTGTGCTCAAGGCATGTATCTCAACACACCGGACCTCCTTGCAGTGTTCTTCGGTATCCTCATTCCCTTCTTGTTGGATCGGTCGGTGCAGAGTAGGACTGCTGATCGACCGCCCCATCTTGTCGGGAAGCTCGATGTGTCGCTTGCTCTGTTCGTTGCTTTCTTTCGATGCATCAAATCTCGAGGAGCAGAAATCCGGAATTTGGTACGCGATAGCAGATGCAGCAGAAATCGAAAGTGCATCTTCGCATTCACCGCGACTCGAGTCCTCCTGCTCGAAGGAAAAGAATCAAAATTTGGAGAACATCGGCAAACTCATCGGAGAATTGACGAGAATCGAAGAATTTGCACCCATCGTCTTGAAGATTGCTCATCCGCTACAGCATGGAGCAGATCCTCGAGACGAGACTGAGCAAGATCTCTCTGCTGCATCAGCTCCTTGATTTCCCGTTCCATCTGAGCAGAGAACAATCGGCATTTTCACAGACGTCATGGATAGATCTACGCAGGAGGAGACACAAACGCAATCGAAAGATTCGACAAACCTTCTTGATCTGGGTATCTTTGTCTCTCATAGCATCGGAATGGTGCGTGCAGGAAGCTGATCCCGGATACCTCAGTTCATGCTCCAATCTCGCAAGTTCTCTTTGCAGATGCTTCACCAGCGCCTTGTCGGACATCACCAGATTGACTTGCGCATTGACGACTACTTGCTTTGCGCAGCTTGCAAACAGGAGGGTGTTTCGCGACTGCTCGATGTGGCTGCGCGCAGGGCTCATCGTGCAGATGATGGCAGTTCTTGCATTTCCACCCAGGAAGGGTTGCAGTATGCGTGTGAGCTTGGAATCTCGATATGGTATATGGCCTGTTCTTCCTTTGCTGCGCGAAGAAAGGAGAAGCGATGGTAGATGTTGCATGAGGCACAAAGAACTGGATTCACGACAGGGAACGAGTCCTTGGAAGAAGAAGGCAATTCGACGACCTTAGCTTGCGGATCACAGTTCCCAGGGTGAGCAAGCTTCGGTTGATATGGCAACCTTCTTTTAGCCGATTACCGGCGGAAGATGCTTGAGATGCTCGTTCGCTTCCCGCTAAATCAACAAAATTCTACGTCCAGAAAAGAAGCAGCTCAGCCTCCGATCTGTGCCATTTCCATCTCGAAGCACACTGCAGAAAGAAAGATTCGACGGATGCGAGAACGAACATACCACAGCAGCCAACAGAGCGCTTGAGCCGTCTCTGCCCTTCGACTCCCGAGCAGTGCTCTCGATCGTCTGCAATTGTGGCCAAAATAGAATCGGATGAAATGTTTGATTCTTCCAGACATGCATCAGAAGAGTCTAATCTCGATCGAAGCCAAACCAGTCTCAGTATCTGATGCGACCGAGAGCTTGTTTCGTTCAGCGTTGTCTCTTCGACCTGTCGCTGCGCTGGAGAAGAAAGCACGGCGGATTAGCGAGCGTGAAATGGTGAATGGAGTGCGGACATTTGTGCTACGACACCTGCACAAGTAGAAAGAAGCTCCCTGAGGTGCCATTGATCCCTTGGAGTTTCCTCTGTGAGTTTCTCCACGACGGTCCCTCTCTACGCAGCACAGGTAGCGGGTTAGCTTTGGTGTTTCATTCAAGCAGATCGATGGGCGCTCATGAGCGCGCTTCTCTACCTCTGGATCATCGAGGAGCCTGAGAGGGGAGCCATCACTGCTCAGCAGATCTCTCACTGCTTCATTGTATATCTCCATCGCCGAGAACCTCAGGACGAATTCTCTCTCCTCATGCTGCAGAAAGGGAAGATGAAACGTGCTGCATCTGAAACACGAACTCGGGCACCGGAGAGTTGATACCTTCTTGATGTGGTCGTATACGTCCTCCATGGTGTACTCAGTAACGCCGGCCATCGTGTACGTCTTGCCGCTGCTTGTCTGTCCGTAGGCAAATATGCTTGCTGCAACACGCAGACGCAGATGGATCGATGGGGGTGAGACGAAGAAGGTGAACAATCCAGCTGAGTGTTCTGCGCTCACCATTAATCCCGCTGACGACCGAGAGGGCGACTTCTTTGGCTCCTTCATCGTAGACACGTCTCGTGTTGCAGTCGCACCCGAATGCTCTGTCTGATCATCCCCCAGCAGTGGAGAGATGAGGACGGGAAGGTGCGGAAGGCCATAATGCGATGAATTGAAAGTGGATTCTGAATGCAAATCCTAAGATGGTTTCTTGAAATTTCCAAGGGAGAGCAAGAAATCATCCGGCAGAAGATTTCAAGCAATCGCAGCACGGTTCTCACCTCAGTCAAAAAGAAATGTAGGGAGAACTCTGTTCTTGACAGAGTCTGACGCGATCGAGAGGATTCGCGGAGGGAAAACACTCGACAAGATGAGTCATTTATCGTTTTTATGCACCGATTTCAACCCGATTAGCATAAATCTCATCCGAAAGGCGAATTGCTACACTCACCGAAGGTGTAAGCTGTCGGGTACACCGATCGCTCCGGGAGGCTGTTCTTGAAGACGACGGTGGTGTCGTTGATGCAGTCCCAATCCGAGGGGTCGCTCTTCTCCATCTCCTGGGCGTTCAGTGGCCTCATCCTCACCGAAACCACTATCCTCTCCTCCTTCGCTCCGCCCTCATCCTTCTCCCATCGCGCCATCTCTTCGCCACCGATCGTCCCCATCTCCCCGCACCCACCCCCCCCTGCAACTTTCTGACACTAATTCAACATGAACAACACCGGCGTAAAAGGAGGAGGATGGGAAGGCGCTGTTGAGGTTAGGAAGGAGGTCACAGTGCAGGTGGAAGAGATCGATCTACGGAGTCCCCACGGGTGGACTGTCGTGATGCCGATCGCTCGCTGCATGGACCCTGCTGTCGCACTGGTATCAACCAGTGAGTTGTTGGCATTCCTTAATGGCTGTGACCGATACATTTAATGAGACCGTCGACCAAACCTGTAGCTTCCGTTCTCCACAGTGGTCACCACCATTGCAGGTCTCCGTAAAGAGTTTGACGCAGGGCCTTCTTGGGAGAAGAGAGAGAGAGAGAGAGAGACTCTCCTCCCAGACTTTGATTTTTTATCCTTATTTCTTTTATTTTTTTTTCATTTTTATGTCAAATGATAAGCTTCAATGATAGGCATATTAGGTGTATTTATTAAATTAAGATATATATATATGTGAATATTTAATTTTATTTTTTAAAGGATAAGTAACATTATTAAAGTATGTATCGACTAAACTAATTATCAACTTTAAAAACTTATTTTTTTTCTTTTTTTTTTACAAAACATATCTCTTTTTTTTAAAAAAAATTCTCATATAACGTCTCAATTTTTCTTCTTTGCTCTCATTCTTTTTTTCCTATTGAAAAAGTTGTGTTTATAATTTGAGGGGTATTTTGGTATGATAAGATAAAGTGTAGCAAATTTTGAAAAGAAGGTTAATCTGCCGGAAAAAAAAGAGAAAAAAATATAATTCAATTATTTTTGAAATTTAAATATAATTATTTAAATCTCTTCCGCATTTATTTTTTTTATTTTTTTTTTTGAGGTGTCAGTTTTCTTTGGAAAAAGAAATAAAGAGAAATGTTTTCCCAAAGAAAAGAAAAGAAAAAGAAAAGTTGCGAAGCACAGAAGATTTGTCGGTGATTGATTGCGGGCGAAGCAGTCCGTCGTCGCCGTCCCGTCATCGCACGCATTAGTGAGCGAAAGCGATCCCGAAACATGCTCCTCCGATTCCTCCTGGACTCCCGGGAAGAAGACCGGCCTCATCATGGGGAAGAAGGAGATGATGAGGTGATCAGGATCGTCGTACGCGATCATGCACCGAGGTGGAATTCCTGTCTCCCCGCCTCCGTCTGCTGATGCTGTGCGCCAGCATGAGCTCTGTGAATCCGCAAGAAGGATGGATGTTGTAGACGTTCTCTTCGTCTTTTTTGTTTTCTTTTCTTTTACTTTCTCTTTTACTATTACTCTGCCTTTATCTCCTTCTCCATTTGACTCTCAAAAAGGACACACAGAAGAACTGGATTCTCTGAGAACAGTAACCTAACGAGAACGGCAGATACGGAGGTTGAGTTCGACCGAGAGTTAACGAAGAGTTAACATATTCTTGTGATCATTATTCGCCAACCATGAAGCTTCCACACTAATATAAATAAATGATAGCTCCTGATTCGCATTGGTTGCATGAACCCAGAGCTTCGAGGTCGAGAAGGTCGCCCAGCCAAATCGAACACTCGGAGTGATGAGCACAAGCAGTACAAGAACGATGACACTTGAACTCTCTGCAAGTGTTATTTGTTGTTGAACTTGTGTTGGTTACTAGCTGGGATAGAGTGTTTTATTTGGTAAACCTTCTTCTTTGGACTGCTTAACTCGGCTTCATGCTGGAGAATGCTGGTGAAGTGAAACGGCAGAAATGGGGAGTGCTGCTGCTGCTGCTAATGATGATGATCATCAGCAAATAAGTTTTTGGTTTTGCATAGATAGGAAACAAAATTCTTTGGTTGCACCATTAAACATGCACACGTACAATTACTTCTCGATGGAAGGTAGACGTAGAAGAGAGAGATACATGTTTGTTTTTGTTTCATATGCATGTATAATCTACCGTAGTAATGAAGAGGCAGTGAATGTGAAGAAGGGAAGGAGGTCCAAAGATCCAGCAGCAGCAGCAGCAGCAGCCCTCCCATGAACAGCAACCCAAGACTCCATCAAACTACTCTTCTGGTTTCAAAAGGCTTGTTGTTGACTCACTCCATTAAACTGTTCTTCTGATTCCACTCGAGAAACGGCCTCGTCATCATCAACGCTTTCCTGAGGCAGTCGTGGATGCTGATGAGCAGCAGCAGCAGCAGCAGCACTTGCCATTTCTGCCGCTTCACTTCACCAGCAAGCTCCGGCGTGAAGCCGAGTTGAGCACTCCAAAGAAGAAGGCTTACCAAATAAAATACTCCATCGCAACTCGTAACCAACACGAGTTCGACAACAAATAACACATACGCATAGTTTTAAGTGTTATCGTTCGATTTGGCTGGGCGACCTTCTCGACCTCCAAGCTTTGGGCTCAGGCAACGAGTGCGAATCAGGAGGTATTATTTATATATGTGCGGAAGCTTCGGAGTTGGCGAATAATGATCGTAAGAATATGAGGCAATTATTAGAATTTTATAAGAAAATTGATTATAATTTTAGTTGAAATTAGTCAACAAGCTAGGTCATAGCCCATGGGCTAGACCCATGCCAAGCCCATCTAGTAGGCTAAGTCAACTCATAGGTCAAGCCCCAACTTGCAAGCTATGCCTAACCCGTATGTCAAGCCCTGGCTCACAAGCTAGTTCGACCTAATCTAACATGAGCAATGCACATGATCAGTCCATAGGCTATGAGCTAACTCAATCTGGTATGGTGTATACATAATCATGTGTAATGCACGTGACTAGTACATGGACTGACTCAACCTAACCTAGTGTTATGTAGTATAGTCATTGCCCTTATTTTGTTTGATTTGACCTAAATATTGATTGAACTAAATTAAATTGGATCAATTTAGATTTAAATTATTTAGGTCTATTTAATATGAATTGAACTATCTAAATTATACTAATCTATGGTGGTTCCGGATTAGTTAAATGAGAATTAAAGATCAATTCAATTAAGATTTAGTTAAATCTAATTCAATTAGACTGATTGAGCTAGATTCAAGTTAATTGAGGGTAAATTGATATTATTTAATATTAATAATATTTGAAAGAGATGTTCTAATTGCTAGTCATCTATGTCATGCAAACTAATCACGTAAGTGATGACACGTATGACATTATATGCACTCTTTTTGTTTATTATTTATTTGATATTTTTCTCATTTTATATTATCTATTATATGATATCCATAGATCTGTATAATAGGAATCAAATTGTAATGAGATCACGATAACGAGACCGATTCGTCTTTAAACATAAATCATAAATAATCTCAGTCAAAGTTTACTTAAGAGAGATATCGAGATAACCGGACAGACTAGTATGGTGTATACTCATCCATATGATGGAGATGACTGATCTTATAATTGCTTATGTGTATAGTGTTTTGTATATTAAGCAAAATTTGTCAAGCTATTTGATCTTGTCGTTCTATGTTATTATCTTTAAACATGTTTTAAAACTTTTTTAAAAAATCTTTACCAATAATTTCTCAGAACCATAGATTAATTAAATAATAATCTATCCATCAAAATCTTATACACGGTAATTTATCATACAATCTACCAAAAATAGTTTGTAATAAAATATTTTTTGGAAAAATCAGTCATGGTTCATGATTATATTACATCTAAATATTTCGTCAACAATATTATTCGTTTAGAGAATTCCTGCCTCTTGTAATTCTTTAAATAAGATTATATGATATAAAACCAATCAGATACCAAAAAAAATTATATAATCTACATGCTTAATTAAAAAATTAAAATTTAAGAACTAAGATAAAGTACTTGTTGTTAAGGTCTCGATCTTTTTAGCCTCCTCGAAGTGTAATCCTTTCAAATGTTAATTCCTCTTCTTATAGTAATATAGAGACATTCCTGATAGGATATGTAATCTCCTTCCAAAGATTGGTTCTTCTCCTCTTGTGATATGATATGAAGACAATCCTTAAGAGGATGTCTAATCTCCTTCCAAAGATTAGTTCTTCTCCTCTTATGATGTACAGATAATTCTTGAGAGAATATTCATAAAGTAGATTATTAAGAGTCTTTGAGAATTTTATTTATAAAAGTTCTCTATAATATATATATATATATATATATATATATATATATATATATATTCTTCAGTAAAATATTTATGATATTATATTATTCTCTTAAATAAAAGTTTAATTATCTACACTTGACGTACCCGAGTCCAAAAATAATCGAGGATATTTAGTTTTTATAACATCTTCAAATTTCAAGTGGTTTCTTCTTTCACTGTACTAAGACATATAGTATAATTTATTCTTTTTTCATCAATAATATAAATAAATTATTTTTTATATTATAAATATTTCTTCAATTGTATTGATGCATGTTCAGTAACACGATGGTGATATTGAATAATTTTTCTCAACATTAACACCGCAATATCTCACCCCAGCTGGTGGAGGAGGATTTCTGGAGAATTTGGTGCCACCAACAGCCCTAAGAACTAAAAATTAAGAAAATAGACATGAAAAGAATCACTACACTTCACGTACTAAATAATAATACACAAAGCACAAGTTCTAAAAATCATGGGGTGACTAAAAAAACAAGCCCAAATCTTTTGTTATCAAAGAATGAAAGATAATTTATGCTTAAATAGAAACTTAAATAAATTGTTATTGAGCATAGTTATTTCAATTTATTAAAGATAGATAGTTTCACACAAATCTTTTTTTTTCTTCTTTTATTTAATACCTTTCTAGACAGCGTAAGAACTTGTCACACACTCACACATACATACATACATACCTAATTAATATTTAGAATAAATCATAATCATTTAACCAATATTCTAAATCTTTACCTATTAAAACCATGAAGTCCCCATACTTACTTTTGCATGGAATAATACATCGCTGCATAGAATGATCGACCAATACGTGAAATGGGCAATCATGAAATATTGATCTAAACAATTTAAGAACTAGATGAATATTACAATGAATAAAATCTGAACTATTTATAAATTATTTTTTTATAATTAACTATCTTTGATATTTAAATTTTTTATATTTTTTAAAATTATATTAAAATCTTTATATTTATAAAAGTAAAACATTGAGATTCTCATGATGTTAAAAAAATAATTTTATAGGATTAAAAATTAAAAATAAAAAATTATTGGATCAATGGGATTAAATATTTTAACTTCATAAATATAAGGATCTCAATGTAATTTTTAAAAATATAAAAATTAAAATGCTAAAGATACTTAATTATAGAAAATAACATGTAATTAGCACATAAAATCCTCCTCCCGCCGCTTACTTCTCACGCCCTCCACCTCACTCCTATCTCGAAGTCGGTTGGATGCCTGCATGGGTCCCACCAGGGACCCACTCAGAAGCTGCGGGTGCCACGGGAAATCTGTTACTTCTCGTAACTCGTGGTATTTGGTGGCTGAGAGCCGCTTGATTCCTCCCACGGTATCTCCTGCTTCCGCCCGCGCTCGCCACGTGTCCCTCACCTAATAAATCCCCTCGAACCTTCTCTTATTTTGCAGCGTCAATGCGCTTTCTTAGTGGGCCTTTTTGTAAGATTGTAACCCGATTAATGCACATTTTAATTTATACCTTCTCGCCAAAATCATATCTTTCTAACTATTAAAGATTTTATGAAAAAAATTATTGATATAAATATTAATGATTTTTATGAAAGGGTGTATGTGAAAATATTCGAATGCGGGGGGACGCAAATGACACTTCGTGGGCGATGGATATATCTGTAATTTCAAACCTGTGGGAATGTTCGCAACTTGGCGTTGGAAGAAGGACGTCCACCAAATAAAGCCGCCGCGGCCGCCACCAAACCATCACCGGCGGATCCGTTCGTCGTATTCATCGCTCTCTTCGAGGGTCAGGTTGGCGGCGCAGTGGGGGATGGATGCGTGGAGGAGCGTGGTGGGGGGGAGTTGAGAGGGAGGGCAAGATGCGAACGATCTGCGACGTCTGCGAGAGCGCCCCGGCTGTCCTGTTCTGCGCCGCCGACGAGGCTGCCCTGTGCCGGCCCTGCGATGAGAAGGTCCTTTCGTTTTGCTCTCTTTTCGTGGTGCTGATTCTTTCTGGCATCTTCTGCTTTCTTGATGTTTCGGGTGGTGGACTGGCTGATCCATGGCGATCCGGTTTGATGAGCCTTTGGTGAGGTTGTAGTCCAGTCGGCATGCTTCTTTGAGTTTGTTCTTGGATAGTTGGAGTAGAAGCAAATTGTTAGGTCTTTTAGCAAATCGAACGCGGTGACGAGTAATTCTTGGTAGGTGTCGATAGATTGAAGCTGGACAGACACGATTTCCAGGTTGAGTGGGCTAATTCAGTAGAAATTTAATGCTCAGGAAGTTCTTGTTGCTTTAGGTCATCAATTAGATGTTGATTCCCGGAAAGAATAAAAAGATTTAATGGACAAAAGAGAGATTTGGCTGCACAAATGCATGGCTTGTGATGATGGAGTGAACCTTCGGCTATGGACTTGGGAGAAGTTTCGATCCATAAAATGTGGACGGCTCGTCCATGTGCAATGAGGACTTTCCTTTTTCAACTCGGCTGACATATGTTTGTTTCACACACCTATTAATTTGAATTAATTGATGCTGAACAGAATTTAGTTCTTAGATGTTGATGCCCTTTTATCTGTACAAAGGGTTGACTAGGAGAGTGATTGCATATCTTTCTTTTCATTTTTTCTTAGGTAAATGTCACTCATGCACCCTCCTCCCCATTGCCACTCTGAAACTTTTGCTGGTTCAAGACATATTTGCTCACGCGGCGATTGTCATGCTTCTTCAAGCACGAGATACGGCAAGACAGAAACATGCAAAAGATTTTTCAAGTTTTATGCCTTTTGATATTGCAGAAGATTTTTTCAAGTTTTATGCGAAAGATTTTTCGACCTACTTTAGTTTTTTCTCTTTGTTTTTCTTTATTCTGTTTCATTTGGAAATTGAGTAGAAGTTGAGTTTACCCCCAAAAAAAGGCAAGTCCCGACATGCCTCGTTTATCTAGAAGTTGTTGATTTACCAGGAAGGTAATCTGAAAAATTAAAATATAATCCCTGTTGCTAGTAAATATAATTGTATAATTGCTAGTAAATAAGAAAGAAATTAAAATTTGTGTGTGTTAAAGGCTTAGATGCATCGGTTTCTGTTGAGAAAACCACTATACCAAAAGAAACTTCTAGAGCTTTCTAAGCCTCAAACAATATTATATTTTTAATAGCCACATTGACACCAACATGACTCAGAATAAGTCTCTAGAGACATTCTGATATAAATATAAAAAAAAATGTAATGGGTGCTTACTAAATAGATTCGAATTGGAGAGAAACGGGAAGAGTTGGATAGGTCCTATGTTGACTCCTACTCCATCTAGAAGTGGGTTGTCCTCCGTGAGCCGATAGATACATATCTCCTACTCTAAACAATGGCCCATTGCTCCTTTCCTGATTAGGAGTGCACTGGAATCTGAACATTTTGTTTTTATCTTTGGGATGGCCAAGATTGAACCTCTGTTGAACTGGACCTACCTGAAGCTGTACAAGGCTGGGCTGGCCCATTTGGCCCCCAATAAGCTGCCCCGTCTAGTTTTCTTTCTTCTTTTTTAGTCCAATCTAGGTGATTTTAGGCAGGGCAGGCTAGACTACATGATATTCTGATGTAGATCACTATTCTGACTGCCAATTTTAGTGGTTAGCATAGAAAAATTGATCTTACAGTGCCTGCTTTTGGAACCTGAACCCTTGGCTAACATCCTGCAAGAACTAGTTAACAAAAGTGATCTGGATGCGAACTGAATGATCATTACTATGAAATCAGAAAGAAAATGTTTTTCATGATCTAGTATTAGAAGACAACATTTTGTTTGACTTATAAGAGCAACCTTCACATGTTGGTCCTTGAGTTCTACACAGAAACAACCTTCGTTTCAATTCATGATAGGCATTCGACTACACTCATTGGACAGAGGAAAGGGGAAAGAAGTGGGATTCTTCAAGTTCCAGTTTATGATGCATCCCTTGTGTTTCAAAATTTGATGCATCCCTCTTGTCTTGTTACGAAGGTAATCTGAAAATAAGCATCACAACTGCAGCAATGCCTACCCCACCAAGCCAAATGTTGCAATTGGTTGTTTGATATTCTTTCGATGTCAATTTTGAAATATATTTTGCTCATCTGTGGCGCCACATATCAAGTTGGTGTGGTAACTGCACCAACATTTGAGATTTGGGTGACAATTCAACTCTTCTATATAGTAAGATTCTGGTATATATGTTTCTTAAAAATAATTAGCCAGCCTGGTTGTGTGTAACGTTTGAGAACTTGTCATTTAGCTACCTCTGTTTCAAAGATTGGAAAATCTAGCAAACAATGATTTAATTTAATTCTATTTGAATTGCATCACTGATGACAGCAAATGAAATAATATTTTGATCTTCAACTTAATCTCTCTTTACTTACATCATAATCACATCATGCAAATTTTATTTTCCTGATTTGTTATTTTTTTGTTTCATTTTCTTCAATTGAGCTATCATATGTATTCCTGCTCTTTAAAAGTTTAAGTTGTATTTAGTAATTTGAGGATTATTTGACTAATTTAAATTGCAATGATTCGAACTAAATTCTTTCACACAATTGCATATAATCTATTAAGTATTGTACCCGTCTTGAACATAAATGCTGGTTCCTTCTCAATTGCACTAGCAATTTTCCCAAACCATTTAGACGGTCAAGGCTGCCTAATTCTTTCAGCTTTCAGTCAACTGTCAACCGTAGTACCATCACTAACTGATTTGCAAAATGAACAACTTGTTGACTTGAAAATTTATTGAATTTGCAAAATCATTATTCATTGTCGTGGTAATATCAGTATTGTTGCTGCAATGTCCCAAAAATATGCAACTTCTGACCAGTTTACATGGATATCGATGCAGGAAACATGTATCTAAACACAAAAAGAGTACCATGAATGCATAAATTAGAAGATATTTTGGGCTATTACTAATCTGACGTGCACGTGTCCAAATTTCTTTATTGTTCTCTGACCTGTCTACATGCAATAGTATGCATATCCATGTTGGTAAATGACTTTGAACATAGACTTACGCATGCATCACGTAAGCATATTCTTATCTATTAATGCTTTTTATGTCATTTCTTTGTTCGGAATTTTGAAAGAAAAAGTTTAGATTATTAGAACTAAAAGAACTTTACTGGCAACATAGATTTCTTTAAATCTCTTCTAGATTGCTTGTAATTTCTCGAAATTTTTTGTTCAGGTTCACATGTGTAACAAACTTGCTAGCCGGCATGTACGAGTAGGACTTGCTGACCCTAGTGAAGTTCGTCATTGTGACATATGTGAAAATGCACCTGGTATGCTTGTTATAATTTCATTGAAATGTTTTCTTCTTTATACTAACTGGGGATCTAACTTGATCGCTTCATATCCATGTAGCCTTCTTTTATTGTGAGATAGATGGAAGTTCCTTATGCTTGCAGTGTGATATGGTTGTGCATGTTGGAGGAAAGAGAACCCATAGAAGATATCTATTGCTGAGGCAAAGGGTTGAGGTTAGTCAACAACATCATGATGGCATGTCTATATTTTATCTGAACTTTGATTATATGTGTTTCGCTATGTAGTTTCCAGGCAATCGGTCCAGTCATATAGAAGAGCTTAAAACAAAAGCCAAGGACTTTGATGAACATAGGAGGGATCACAAAATGGTGATGACAGAGAAAATGACTAATCGCAAACTCTCTGCTGATCCTGCCTTAGATGCTACCGACAATCATGATGGCAAAATGGATTCAAATATGATTGATCTCAACACAAGACCTGTCCGAATTCGTGAGCAAGCTTCCAATACACAGGTACCAATCGTTTTTCTTCCTTCTTTGGTTGCACATGGCTTAAAATTAAAGTCATGATATATATTTTGTTTTGAAAGTTCAGTGACTTCATGATTCGTTGGATATTTTTTTTTCTGATTGTTAAAGGCTCAGCAAATGGATCTTTCCAGTGATAATAATCATGACACTCCAGGTGTGGTTCCTACCGGTCCCTTCCAGAACAGTGGGTAGAAGTGATGCAGTATATTTCGATAATTTGCATAAGTAAATTTTGTTTATTATATGTAGCCATTATTTATGTGTGCTCTCAAAAGAAAAAGCACTGGCATGCTCAGGCAGACTAAGTCACCTATATTACTATCACAATTGCATTGTAATGCACATATCCTGGGTTTTCGGGACTTCTTGTTCCTTTTGTGTACATTTGAAGTTCTTCAATCTGTATAAATGTCACTTATCATCATTTCACATGTACCATGCAGATTATCTTACAGGTTTTGGATTTGGAATTTTTTGAAATTTTCTGTATGCACATTGAGTAAATCCATTTTGAAATTGGGTGAGCCAAGTACATTTTACTTTATGTTCTACATTGTTCTCTCCATTTCTGCTTCCAGTTATTGTGCAGGAATTACTAGGAGTGGCTCATGAAAGATTGTAAGTCGTCACAGTCTTAGTTAAAGATGATATATTGATCATGGAAAATTGCTACATTAGTTGTAATAGATATTTCGCATTAACTTTGACTACCATTCATCGAGTTTGGCATCATGCTTAGTTCATATTTGTTTCGGTGTCATATTAGTATAATGTTTTATGGTTTTAACCAATATTCTTCTAGGAAGATAACTCTTTGGTTTTCATCTTAACGTTGTATTTATGATCAAATTATGATCTCTGGATTATCCACAAATTCATAGGAATTATAATGAATTTGCTATCCAACAGACCCAAATCACACCCTTAATTGATTTGCTTATTCTTCCACTGGGCCAACCTCTATCTAATTACTTAAGTCCTCATGCAGGGTGCCAAATAGCAAACATTTATTAGTTCAACTCAATGGAAATTGATTTAATCAAGTTTGCTGGAATTGCACCTTATCTACCTAAGAACATGGTTTCTGCATTTAGATTCTTGTAGAAAGAATTATTTGGGACTCCTGAAAACTATTGGTAAGATTGCATGTAACTGGTGCCTTGTTAGCATTAGATTACCTTCAAATTCCATAAATGATGATAGTATGCTACTGTAGGAACATAAAATTAAATAACTGTATCACAATCTCAGTCTGATTTGACTTTCATAGCTTTTCCCAACTGCCTTGCATTTCATTATTGATGGCTCGAAGGAAGGTTTGCCATTATTGAGAATCTCTCAGAAGTCAAAAGAGTATGTATAAGTATCCAAATCATCTTTGATTTAACTAAGGATGTTTTGGACATTATGCTTATTGTTATTGATGCTGTTGGTGTAGTGAAAAGATTTAGATAAATGCATGATATGCTTGCTTCTCCATGCAAAAAATTTTCAGTGCAGGCATCTGTCATTCCTTTTGGCAGCATCTCATGCTCTTGGTTTGCACAAGCAAAGCTTTCTATGAATCACAAAGGCATGAAGGAGGCTCAACAGGATGACAGAGAGGTAAGAGAGTGTAACTCTTCCTTTTCATGGTTAAATATTTGCTTCAAATTCTTTCTTCTGTCATCTCCTGCACTTGTTTTTGGCAACAATAAATACCACAGCATGCAAACCATATTATTTCCACCCACCCTCCCCCCAAAAGGATCCAAAGTGAGTCTCCATAGCCAAGCTTTTTGTTGCAAATTAATGTGTGCACAAGATAAATGTCATGTATGGGTTGAAAACCACATGAAGCAACTTCTGCTTCAACTTTATTTTCCAATACAAGTCAATGACCCCCAAACCAGTCCATTGCTTGACCAACAACTGCAACAGTTTCTTGTCCATTGATGCTCTAATTATTGATGTTTGATCCAAAGAACCAGGAAAATAGGATGGCTCATTTGTCTTAGTTTTGACTCTACAAGAAGTTTTATTTAGATACATGAAGAACTCCAGTTTGGCTGTACAGTCTGTAAAGAAAGAAAGAAAGAAAGACTCAAAGCATTAAAGTAGTGACTTGTGCCCACTGGTTTGCTACTCTTTTTAGTTGTTGTTGTGGAGTCATTGTCTTAACCATGAGCGAGGAAGAGAGAGAAAGGTGACCTGAGCCAAAAGGGAGAAGCTATTGGCTCGTCTTCAAAAGCTCATGAGATGACTTGTGCACTACTAAAGTTGGAGGTCTGAAAGCTGCTGGATTCCCATTCTGGACCCAAAGCAACCCCAAGTTAGATGGTTCATGGACCCTTCTGTGCCCTCGTCCAGAAACAATTCCATCATAAAGCTTTTTGCCTGTTCATATGCTGCAAATCCTATGGATCACTGCATGTCTACCAACAGTGCACAAGAAAGAGCTCCATTATGAACCAGAACAGTGAACCTGTGAACCCAACAACCTTCCACAGTATACATGTCGACAAGCAAATGTGCTGTGGACCAAAGCTAAGTTTGCCTCCACCCTTTTGGCTTTTGCTCACTTTATTAGCTCTCTACCATGGGCAATGGTGCCCTCTCTCCCACTAGCTTGTGGCCTCTCATGCCAATGGATGCATGTGATCGGCTGACAACTCCAGTCCTTTCTTCTAACTCTCCTCTCTCTCTCCTTTCCTCCCGTGATCTCCCTGTGTCAGCTTATTCCCCTTGTATAAATCACTACTTGGATCGCTTCCCTCCCAGTTTGTGGCAGTCATGGCACCCTTCTTGCTGCCGCTTCTGCTGCTGCTGCTTGCTCCGCCATTGCCAATGCCATTGGCGAGAAGCCACGACTACCACGACGCATTGGCCAAGTCCATTCTGTTCTTTGAAGGCCAGAGGTCCGGCAAGCTGCCGGCGGACCAGCGCGCCGAGTGGCGCGGCGACTCGGCCTTGTCGGACGGGTCCGAGGTCGGAGTCGACCTCACCGGAGGGTACTACGACGCCGGGGACAACGTCAAGTTCGGCTTCCCCATGGCCTTCACCACCACGATGCTGTCGTGGAGCGTCATCGAGTTCGGCGACTGCATGCCGGCTGACGAGCTCCGCAACGCCGCGGCCGCCATCCGATGGGCCACGGACTACCTCCTCAAGACCGTCTCCCACCCCGGCACCGTCTTCGTTCAGGTCATCCCTCACCGTCGCCTCCACTAATGCCGCTCAGTGGACTCAGTGGAGTTTACAGTAGGTGGGGAACCCCATAAGCGACCACAACTGCTGGGAGCGGCCGGAGGACATGGACACGGCGCGGACGGTGTACTACGTGAGCGCGGACCGGCCGGGGTCCGAGGTGGCGGGCGAGACGGCCGCCGCATTGGCCGCGGCGTCGATGGTGTTCCGCCAGACCTACCCGGCCTACTCGCGGAAGCTGCTGAAGAAGGCGATGTCGGTGTTCGAGTTCGCCGACACCCACAAGGGCGCTTACAGCGACGACCCCGGCCTCAAAGCTGGGGTGTGCCCCTTCTACTGTGATTTCGATGGGTACCAGGCAAGTTCATCCTCTCTCTCTCTCTCTCTCTCTCTCTCTCTCTCTCTGAGCACTCCATTGTGCCATTGGTGGAGTTTTTTTGAGATGTACATGCATCAGACTCATCCACTTCACAAGCTTGGAATTATTCTCAGGATGAGTTACTGTGGGGAGCAGCGTGGCTAAGAAGGGCCTCAAGAAATGATTCCTTCCTCAATTACATCCAAAACAATGGCAAAACTCTCGGAGCAGATGACAACATCAATGAGTTCGGATGGGACAACAAGCATGCCGGCCTCAATGTGCTCATCTCCAAGGTGCTTCAGTGTCAAATACCAGTAACATCTCCTGCACTCACGCTCCTTTGTCACCGTTGTGATGATGTCTGCAGGAGTTCATGGAAGGACAAGTGCTCTCGCTGGAGTCCTACAAAGAGTTTGCCGACAGCTTCATGTGCACCCTGATGCCCGAGTCTTCGTCCTCGCACATCCAATACACTCCCGGTGGGCTCATCTACAAGCCCGGAGGCAGCAACATGCAGCATGTGACCTCCATCTCCTTCCTCCTCCTCGCCTACGCCGAGTACCTCGCCAAGTCTTCACAGACCGTGAACTGTGGCAGCATCCAGGTTGCTCCGTCGTCTCTTCGGCTCCAAGCCAAGAAGCAGGTACCCAAACTGGACGCTCTTCCATGCCTGCCTTGCCTGCAACGCCGAGATCACCTTGCCTCTTTGTGTCAGATTGATTACGTGCTGGGGGACAATCCAATGAACATGTCGTACATGGTTGGATACGGAGATCGATTTCCGCAGCGAGTTCACCACCGGGGTTCTTCGTTGCCGTCGATCGCCAGCCATCCCCGGTTCATCGCATGCAAGGACGGCACAGATTACTACAGGTCTCCTAACCCTAACCTCAACCCTCACGTCGGAGCGGTGGTCGGCGGCCCGGCCGACGACGACGTCTACGAGGATGACCGTGCGGATTTCCGCAAATCGGAGCCTACTACCTACATCAACGCTCCGTTGGTTGGAGCTCTGGCCTACTTTGTGGCGAACCCTAATGCAGACCTCGTTCTTAGGTAGTGAGTGCCATGCATGGGGAGCTGCAAGTGTACATGAAACAGGAGTAACTAAAGAAATTTTTTTTCCTTTCTCACATCAATTAAAGGCATTACAGTTCAAGTTCCAACCTTTTTTATTTTTATTTTTTACAAGGTTTAGATATTAATATTCCAACACTTCAAGTCCACAAATCAAGTTCCACCTTTTTGACTTGAACTGTACCACAAGAACATTGTACTGTTCAGTTGCTACATGAATCTTTTATCCACATTGTATTCAGTCATATCCTAAGTTAAACTATAAGTATTTAGATATTAATTTTATGACTTATAATAATTTCTTGAAATTTAGATAGTGTTAGAGAAAATCATTCTCGACGTCTGAGTTAATCTAACGTGGTTTAGACCCGAGAGCATAGGAGTGTTCAAGATAATGATAGAAATGACACCGAGGTAAAAGTATCGAGTTCCAGAAGTGCCTCCTGCACTAAGATCGATATCGGAGAAAATTTTTCAATCTGATCTCTCTGACGCTCAAGTTAGTGATCGAGGTCTCTTAATGGGTATGGATTTTTTTTTTGAAAATTAAAACCCCCTAGCGTAACGTTGAGAATTAGCTTTTATACGTGGCCTTGAAGGGAGAAATTTATAACCGTCTCAATATTCCTCTTTTGATGTTTTGTTCATGTGGGCGACAGGAGAGAGATAATCTCGAATAATTTATCTTACACTTTTGTTCATGTAACCAGATGTGTGGAGGATGATCTGGATCTTTTTCCTCTATGATAGCTTTTATGTGACGATTATATATTGGATGATGATTGATCGTTAACATATTCTCTATTAGATAGTAATTATTTTATCTTTAATAACTATAGCATTATCTATATTTTTCCACTAAATTTATAATATATAAAAATTACAAATGAACATTTTTAGCAAGACTTTTTAAAATGCTTAGAATTGCTCGGGAACGCACAACTTGCATCAAGAGACTAAACATATCAGAAACTTGAATGTAAGAATTTAAACTGTTTTGGATTTTTTTTTCCTCTCCTCTGAATGCCCAAATTCTCTTAAGAGAATCATAATTAGTTCTTTGGCATTTTTTGCATTGCACACAATAAATAAATATCACTCAGATTTGGCACCGTATGCTAAACAGCAGTGCTTGCTGCACCCATTTTTCCAAAAAGAGTTAAATGCTCAACCAAAAAAAAAAAATTCATCACTTAATTTTGGGCATTTTTTTTCTAAAAATTCTTTTCTATTTCTCTTTTCTACTGCTGCTAACTATATTTAGGCAATTATCCAAATATAACTTTGGGCCATTGCCTCAATGATCATACTTGTGATTCTTTTCTTCGGCTTCAAGATTTGTTAATTAGGTACATTGTCAGCAAGGACGGGAGATTTGTTTTTATTTGGCTGAATTCTGAGAAAAATCTTTTTTTTTGTTTTTCCTAAATGGTACCCTTTTTTTTGTCATATTTTTCAAATAGCATCCCAATATGTCATGATTCTTGAAATGCATCTACAAGGTAATTGGAATAAATATGATCCATAGGATGAATCGATTGTTGTTATATTATGTATAAATTGTACAGTGTTAGGTATAGTTTTTTTGGCACTTCCATCAAAACACTGTAATTGAAATCCAATTCGAGCTAATTCATATTAAAAAATAATATTTCAAGTAGGTATCTCTATTGATTTAGGCATAGCAACAGCTAAATGGTAAAGTTTTTATGTAATTTAATGTGTTTTAATAGATTTACAATGTATTGGTTAAAAAAAAAAAGTCTATTGAAAGATATTGTAATTAAGCAATTAGAAAGATTCAACCCATCCATAAGGTAACTATTAAGTTGTCTTGTTGGGCATTTCAAGATTATGATAAATATGGATGATATTTGAAAAATATGAAAAAATAAATACACAACTTAGAGCATATTTTTATTACAAATGATTAGATTATTCGTAATTATAGAAAATAATATTTTTTTCATCGATATATTTCTAAGTGACATATTCCAACGTATGAAAATAAAAAAAAAGAAGCTTATTATTCACAACCACTTCTTTACTATTATCAACCCCCTTACGAATGATAACTTTTTTATTTCATTCTCGATGTCGCTTGATATCATCTGATCGCTCGTCGCTTCCTTTATTGTCCGGGGAGAAGAATAAGAGTAGGTGGTGGAGGAAGAAGATAATTAGAAAAAGAAGAATAGAGTATTTATGTTAATTTATAAATGAATAGTTTAGAAATAATCAAAAATTTAAAATATGATTGTAAATAATAAAAAAAGGGGTTACAAAATAGTAAAGAGATTACTATTTGCAACCCCTTTGTTAATCTATAATCCCATGTTAAGCATTTTTAATATTTCTAAGTTATCCCTTTATAAATAGATATATATATATATATATATATATATATATATATATATATATATATCTATATCTTGAATTTATAACTTAATTCTAATAAAATCTTTTCACTCTTTATTCATAATTTTTTTTTCCCTCTCCTTCTCTCCTTCCTTCTTTTAATCGTTAAAGGTGATATAAAATGACAAAAAAAAGATAGATGATGAAATGAGAGGTGGGAAAGAGTTTTGAACATTCGTTATAATGATTTAATGCCTTTAAAATTATACAATTTATAATAGTATATATACTATTCTATAATAGTATAAAATATATTATCTTTTGGATCGATTGAATTCACAACATGTTATGCACTAAAATTTTATAAACTCTCACGTAAAATACCTGAGTGATGGAGAGAGTCGAGGGCAACATGATATACAAGTGAGACGGTAGGAAAGGAAAAATAAAAAAATGATGATGATAAAAATGAAATTAAAGGGATTATAAATAATAAAAATATTATTTTATTAATTTTTTAACAGGATTATGAATAGTAACAAAAGAGCTTTAAACAGTAATCTTCAATAGTAATCTCCAAAAAGGATATTCGACAAGAATTACATGGTTACCCCTACTAATCTTGAAATTACTTTTCTACCCTTGAACAAACTCAAATTTCCTATGCGTCCTCGGTCGGCTGGGTCGAGCAAAGATTACTTACCAAACTTGTCTACCCACTTCTTTGTCATCCCACGTGGCACACTCTATCGTGGATAAAACGCTCGAATAACCTGCCCTCCGTGAGAGCCAGATGGCGTGGGTACAACGACGGGTGCCAAAGTGGTACATATATATACCTATATATATACGTATGTGAAACATTGCCTCGCTGTAATCTCGGGCTCAGCTGGGGTGGGTTCGGTGCGCAAGAAACGGCAGGAGATCGAGAAGACCGCAAGGCGCATCGCGATGCAGCAGGGCCAGCATCCACCGAGATCGGCGGGGACAACGAGGCGGCGGCGGTGCGAGAGCACGTCCATGGGTATCACCACCTTCGACCTCCACCCCGGCCGCGGCTTCGGGCCCTTCACCCTCGGTGATCGTCTGCTCTCGACTTCTCCTCTCGCGCTACTACTGCTTCTCGTCCCGCCCCTTTAAAGATCGGTTTCTTGTGTCTTGGTTTTCGAGATGGATGATTGCGTCTGTTGCGCCGCAAATTCGTTTTGAGGGTTTCAGCTAATATCAAACGTCGGGTCTTCGATGACGCCCCCATCATCTTCTCATCTGTGGGTTTGATCCATTGGGTGCGGAATTTGGGCATTGACGCAGACAACCGCTTTCCTAGATCATAAATTTGTTATTCCTACGGCTTTCTTTTGCATTGGATTGAAACTCATATTTAATTTAAGCTACGACAAAATGTGCAGTGTAGATTTTGTAAAGAACCATAACCTAAAATTTGTGGTTAATATTTGCAATTTTTATGAAAAGACCTGTATGTTCTGATCATCAAACCTTCAGAGCATCTATGAACCTGCTAAAATGTAGAATTAAGCATATTGGAGATAACGTATTTGTTTTTTGATATATGGTTAATTGGTTTACAAAATCTTGGAAAGACAACTTTGCATGAGAAGGGAATCGCTCTTGTATAAACCATCTCATTTGAAAATAAATCTTACAAAATATGTACTTTTTGTTGCTAAACCTTTTGATTATCTTCTAAAAAATTCTATAGAGGGTAACACAGATAAGTGCAGCTAGGGGCATGTCTTCAGTATTCTTGATAATTGTACAATTAGAGTCAAAGTTCCTGACAAGGGGGTGGGCCTGTATCCAGTACACCTAAGTTGTCATTGAGTATGCAGTTAGAGATGCTTCTTTGCTTGCAGGAAATGGCTGCATGCATTAACTCTCCTTGAACCCTGCATTGGTGGGTGTGCACTAGGCCATTCTTTGTTAGACAAAGTTTGTGACATCATGATTTTCAAATTCTGTGTTATCTATCGGAATTTTCTTTTTAGTAGATGACCGCACATTGAGTCTGAGGAGAAAGCAATTAGTTGACTTATTAGTCGTCTATGAACTTGCTGACCCTATTGGTTAGTAAAATTGACTCAAACTGAAATGGGTCACTTCTGGTTGAAATCTAGACATCACTTCTCAATTTGGTGGATGTTCATGTTCGTCAATATCCAGTCTTATCAGATTTTGCAGCAAAATGTGCTGGGCTTCTTAATTCTTTAACTTGTTTTTCTTATGAAATTTTTTTTGTGGTTCTCTGACAATAGAACAAGCCTACGAGTCATCTTTGATATCTGTCATGGTCTTATTGTTTTCTCGAAGATGGAATAAATTTTGTTCACTTGTCTTGTTTGCATAATTCCTGAAACCATTTTAAACATTTGCTTCTCTTTTATGCCTGGTCTCCACTATTTGACATTTGTGCAATCCACTATAGGCATGCCTTTACATGAAGCATTTGCTCAAGTAGATCATCAACCTAACATCTATGATGTGGTTCATGTGAAGTATTTTGATGAGGTCAGTACCCGGTTACCATTTTTTCATAGTTAATATGTTAGCATGAACATGACCTATTTGTTATTTTTTAAAGCTGCACATCTGGAACATGTGATATGTAGTCTAAATAGCTATAGCTAAATATTAGTTATTATGTTTCATATAGAAGTTTGTAATATGTAAACATTGAACAAATATATGCATCAACCAAGGACCCTTTTTCCGTAGTCATGCCCTTTTTGTTACTTCTCAGTACCTTGTTAAAAGGCATCACAGAATGACCAACACTTGAGAGATTTTCTTGAATAACTATCACAATTCCTGCGCCAAATAGATGCATCAACCAAGGACCTTTTTTCCCTAGTCATGCCCTTTTTGTTGCTTCTCAGTACCTTGTTAAAAGGCATCACAGAATGACCAACACTTGAGAGATTTTCTTGAATAACTATCACAATTCCTGCGCCAAATAGATGCATCAACCAAGGACCTTTTTTCCCTAGTCATGCCCTTTTTGTTGCTTCTCAGTACCTTGTTAAAAGGCATCACAGAATGACTAACACTTGAGAGGTTTTCTTGAATAACTATCGCAACTCCTGCGCTAAATCAAGTCTTTTATCTGGAACATTGTAACATGTTCTATGTTTACCCGTATATTTATAAAATACTTTATTCTTGCAATTGATTAGTTTTTTTATCAACTGAAGCACATGGTTCCATGTGCCAATTGAGGTTTCTGTTTTAACTTGTATGCTTGTCTTACCTCTTGATGTAACTAGTATATCCCTGTCAAAAATAAGAATACAATATTAGTCCTTTTAGCTATGTGATTTATTACTTTCTACCTAAGTAAATATGGTACAGAAATCTCATGTACTGACTAGCATGTATCAGTATAATTACATTTCAGATCATTTTATGGTTTGCATTTCGTCCATGTTCTCAAGGATGTTTCTCTTCCAGCATGGCTTTTGATGTTTTAAGTTCTTAACATAATTTTCAGCTCAACAAAATTTACTTTTGAATCTTTACTAAATATGTGAATGTATGTATGTGCAGTTCATTTTTTATTGTGATTGTCAATGTCTTGCAGGAGCCTCTAAAGTTGGATATTGTTATTAGCTTTCCAGATCATGGTTTCCATATTCGTTTTGATCCTTGGTCACAGGTGTGTTTTCTCATTTGATATGTGTTGTTGAGTGACCAATTGAATGTTAGCAATATTTTGGTTGTCATTGCAAACTGTGGAAAAGCATTTACATAGCTATTCAGTTTGATACATTTTCTACCATTATTTACTTGAGATAATCTCATTGATCCCCATGTCTTGGTTGCCCTTGTCCTTAATTGGGGATTGCTAAATATTAAGGATGAACAGTAGTCTGGGAAATGTCAGAATCGTGCAGAGACTATTTAAGACATGAGACATCATATAATATGTACAGTGGAATGTTAGAAGACCTTTCTAATATTTGCAATTCATTCCTAAGTCATTCATTAAAAAAAGTACCTTGCTCTGGATATTACATTTATTTGTATGTCTTTAGATTTTAAAGACTAATATACATGTCCTATTCTCCCCATCCTCTCTCAATGGCGATGGTGGTGCTTTTAGAGAAAAAAGCTTGCTGATGCATTAACAGTAATGTTTATGAGGGTCATGTAGGGACATGATGATGATCATGGGAATCAAGGACTTTGTTGGGAGTCATGATGTTGATGGTTGAGTGGAAGAGATGGTAGCAAGTTAAGGTGATGATGGTGGACTATTTGTAATGTTGGTGTCTGGTAGTAGTGTTGTCAGTTGAAGAGGAGAGTGGTATAAGATGGAGGTTGTAATGGCATGACCAGAATGATGAAGTTGGTGAAAAGGAGAGAAAGCAAGCAAGGTTTTTTCTAGAAAAAAAATATAAATGAGTCACAAAATAGAATATCAGCACAATCTATGACTTTGTTGATAGTTACATGGTTTTCAGGTTGCAACACCATCTAAAGCTGATGGTTTTGGATGGTAGAATTTTTGCCTCTGTAATGACTTGGTCTCTTTTTGTTTAATTTGTTATTTATTTTGATTAATGGCTTCATTTTTATGAATGTATAATTTGTGTTGACTTCATCAAAATTTTAATTTTGATTGTTGTGCAGCGACTTCGTCTTATTGAGGTTTACGATGTCAAACGGTTACAGATGCAATATGCAACCAATTTGATTGGGTCTGTTATCATTTTCGCTCCCTTTTAATATCATTTTCTGTAAAAATCTTATCAATCTTCTTCTCTATTTTAGTGGCCCTTCTATGCTAGCTACTTTTCAAGCAGTATACACACGTTTTGGACCTACGTATCCTGGAACTTATGACAAAGATAGAGGAACTTACACACTATTTTATCCGGTACATCTGGTGTCTATATTTGTCTTTCTATACTTCTGTCATATTTATTCTATCTTGGCTTACAGGAAAATATTGCTGTCAGGGTTTGTCCTTTGCTTTTCCCATTCCAAACCAATATGCAAATTGCTGCCAAAATGTGGAAGGTATTCATGTCCAGTTACTTTTGCAGGTGCTCCTTGGTCATTCTCTCATTATTATTAAGACATTTTGACTAACACAACTCATTTTTCTTTCCATCGTGGCAATCTCAGCAGAGCTGCCTCTTGAGTTTCCTGATGGAACAACCCCAGTGACATCCCGTGTCTGTGTATATGATGGTTCTTCAGACAGCAAGGTTGGCGTAGGATCAATTCTAAACAAAGCTACAGTGCCTCCATTGCCTGCTGGCAGCTTATACATGGAAGAAGTGCATGCTAAGGTTACAGTCTTCTAGTCTGCCATTTATGTGTTTGATGTTCTTACTTGTTTTGCTGGTACCTGACACTTCAAGAACCATACACTGACACTACAAGAACCATACCATTATATGATGTGAAACTTTTTGTGTATTCTTTCTTGCTTAATATTACTGCTATAGATTTAGTCCACCACTGCTGATGAGAATCATAAATTTCATTGTTAAATATGCAGCAAGTGAGATGCAGCAATTTTTATAGTTTACCAACTTATATTGTTACCTTGAGACTGAGGATTCTTTCATCTTTTGCTCCTTGTCTACAGCTCAGAGAAGAACTATGGTTCACAGTTGGAAATGAGCATATTCCTTTTGGTGCATCTCCACAGGCAAGTTTTTATTTCTTCTCTTGATGTTTGAGGTATACTTGCCTAAATCACTCTTCAGTAATTCTAGTCAAACAAAACTTTTAGTGGACACAATCTCTGTGATGAAGTACTCATAGCTACTATACTTATTTTCATTATTTTTATCATAATATATGCTTATGGCTTCCTGTCATTCATTATATTTCCTCACATTGGCTTTATTGAATAAGCAAGATTTATATCAGATTATTTGATTTTTTTATTTTTTGATAAAAGGAAATTGTATCAGCAATTCAACATATTCTTATATCACATTTTCACAATTGTTATTTGTCGACTTGTATCAGCATCTCCCACAACATATGTTATAAGTTCTCTTGCAGTCATTGTAATCCTACCTCATTAATGAATCTTGCAGAAGTTACATGCTAAACCTACATATTCCCATCATGTTTTCTCTCAAAGTTCATGCAAAGTTTTACTATGTTATGAGCATGATAACAATTTCTTTTCCTCAATACTCGTATTATTTTTTTCTTGAGGCAGTACTGTGACAAAGATGTTTCCATCACTCAGAAATCTTGATGTATTGTAGGATGTCTGGACTTTATTAGGTACTCCTTGTGGAATCCATCAAAAGCAGGTCAGTACTTTTGTGGTTTGGATTATGCTTTGATTGTCATTAAGATCTTTCAATCAGTGCTATAGCATTCTTGTTTGTCATATATTGAGGAAAATTTACCATTGAGAAAATATTGCTGTAGTTTGTATATGTGTGTTTTAGCTCTCTGCTGTATTAGGATTATACCTAAACTCTAGCTGACCATTACTTGGGCAGAAGTTTGTTTGGAATTATGAACGTGCAGCTACTAATTGCCCAAAAGGACTTTGGATAAACTGGTTCAACCAACAAATGTGGGTGTCAGTGCCCATAATATACATCTTTTGTGTTGGATTCATGCACTGTGGTGGATCCAATTTATAACGTCCTAACTCGTCTCGCTGTTCAGACATGTCGTTGAAAGAGAGAGGGACAAGGTCATCTACATGAGAAAAAATTATTTCCCTTTTCATCTGATCAACAATGCTGTCTTTTCTTTCAGCTGGACAGCTCTTATAAGTACTGATTTCTATTATCTATCTCCAAACAAAATATTGGATCCACATTGGCAAGCTTAGAGAAGGTAGGGAGGCAAGGATGGGCATATAGATGCCTATAGTGGTATTAGATGATGGACAAACCATAAGACAAATAACACAGTGAGTTTGTATCTATCTTTGTTGACTGGAAACTCATTAGAAGGTTTGATTTTCTGTTAAGTTTCAGGCAGCATAGAAAATTGCAATCAGTGTACACCCTGATTAAGTTGTGAATTTTCTTTCACATTATAGGTTGATCAGATGATGATCCACTCAGCTTCAGACCCTCGTCCACGTACCACTCGTTGTGGTGATTACTTCTACAATTACTTCACTCGTGGTCTGGACATATTATTTGATGGACAGGTGCTTTGTTTACGTATAGTTTTAATTTTCTTTCAAGTGAAAAGGCAAATTAATTATTTCAAATAAGACATCTTAATCATCTTTATGTGATCATAGTACCTGTGTGACAACATGCAGACTCATAAAATCAAGAAGTTTGTTTTACATACAAATCTCCCTGGGCATTCAGACTTCAATTCTTATGTGAAATGCAACTTTGTTATCTATGATGCCGATGGTAAGTATTTATACGTTTTCAGTATCAGAGGTGACTAATTGTATTTTATTTAACTCATGAGATTTGGGTTTGTAGTAGAAGGTATAGTACAGCCTGGCAGCACAACTAAAACTTGTATTACGCCTAGCACAAAGTGGGAACAAGTAAAGGTAATGTATCTAATAAATTTGCAGGTAAAAGGCTAATGCTTTCAAGTAGGTGAAATACAAGTTTATATTAGCCTAGTAAAACATTCATTATTGTTTAGTGAGTATACTTGATTTTCTTAGTTTCCAATTTTTCCACTGTCACCATGAAGTTAGTTTTTCTCTTAAGTTCCTTTTAGTTTTCTTTCCGATAACTGCAAAAGATTTTGTTGTATCTGGTGGCGTTTCCTGGTTGCATGTGATCATTATTTGTTGCAGTGTCATGCCATTCAGAAAAAAAAAAAATTTAATGCTGGTCAACTGGAAAATAAGTGACCTGTAGTGTGGTTTGACAGGCACTCTAGGACCAATGGTGTGCATGGTTTTACATGAAATCAAATGGAAGTAGTTTTACAGGAACCACTTAGAAGTGAATAGCTTAAATCAGTTCAATTGTACAAACCCTTGTCTATTCTCCATGTTTTAATACTATAATATACTATGTCATTGTTAACATTGTTGGTACCAAACTGAAATGTGAAGTGACAAGTGGATGTTTAATTTAGAGGGCTACAAGTCATAAGAAGAGCATTTGGAGTTGAAACTTGATATGATCTTCATTATAACATTTTTCTAATAAAAATCATTATCACATGTTGTATGGTCATAATTGAGAAATTCGTAACCAGATCAGAGATTTTCAGTGAAAATCATTCTATCTTCACTGTTACATGTATTTCTCTGGTACACAATCTATTATTGATGCAAGGCCAAAACAATTATAATTGGATATTTTGTCATACAGGAGATTCTTGGAGATTGTGGTCCGGCTGTAATCCAGACACCAGGTGCGACGAACAGTCCTTTTGGATCAACATTTGTCTATGGGTACCAAAATGTGGCCTTTGAGGTGAGAACCTGTATTTTGATACAGTTTCCTTCATATGTCAAACTTTTAAATGCGTTGTGTTTTACGTATATGATATTTCTTGTGAACTAAATTAATTAATTGTCATCATTGGACCAGGTTATGAAAAATGGTTATATAGCTACTGTTACTCTCTTCCGATCCCAAGGTATGTCTACATGGGTTTGATTGACCATGAATTTTTTGGTGTCAAAATAAGTTTATGTTATTCTTCTACTGGAATTAAGTTGGGCTTTCGGTGTTGTATGAAAAAGCTGCATCTATTGTTGTACTTCTATAACCCTTGACTTCTGTCTGTTAAGTTTGTGTTAGAATGTGCTTTTTCTTATTTTTCTTTTCCACTATCAGAAAGGCTATGTTCTGGAACCATATATTTTTGCCACTTGTGAGTGTTGGGATCAGATTTCCATGGTCCAATGGAAAATTTTGTTCTTTCTTCTTCCGAAGGAAAAGAAAGTTTCCACAGCACTACATTTTGTCACTGAAGTTCTTAGAGCTAAATCTATTCTTTAGGCACACAGACTCCGCCTCAAGAATAAGCTTGAGAAGAATTTATCTTATTTTAGAGTAAAAAACCTTTTTGATAATCTGAAAAAAATGTTTAAGCAGTCAAAGAGGCTTCATTCGTAAATCAGTGAAGCAAAGATAAGTTCATGTAAACCACAATTGACCTGCTGCAACTCATCGAAGCCACTGAGGATATTGAATATGACATCATTGTAAGACTCTTGGAACTGGTCTAGTCCCAAGGCATGCCCCTCCGCAGGCTGACGATACTATGACAGACATCATGGACAAACTTTGAAATTAAAGACACCCTGATTAGGGAAGAGGTAGGAGTGACATACAAGAGTCTGCAGTGGCAAAGAAGGAATATGTTATGTTGTTGTCGTCAGCAAAGGCATTGTCCACATACAGGAAACTAGTAGTGAATCTTGTGCATTTCCCCGTTCATTGAATCAGGAAAATGTTTGGGTTCTATGATCTCCTTTTTTAACATGATTTGTATCTAAATATATTTCCTTTTCATTGATCAAATTTACTAGGGAGGATTTCTGTTGTAGGCTTTGTGTGAGTGTTGTTCATTTACAATTCATACAATACACAAATTGAAAAACTGAAGAGCTCAGATTTTCACATGCACTCTGGATTGTTTTCGCTGGATGTAGCTTTTTTTTCATTTTGAGTACCATGTAATCGTTATCTTTACCTAAAATCACCACAAGTTAGTAAGCACCGAACCATGTTAGATCGACACCCTTAATATGAACCTTTTGTGTCTTGCCTTTCTAATCTGTGCTAGTTGTACTCATCACAAAGAAATCAGAGCTGGATAGCGATCTTAATTTGAAACGATGAACTATGTTGAAAGGTCTGCCAACATCAAGGTTTCCAAAGGTTGTCATTTTAGCCAACAGTTTTGTGTACTGTTTAATCTAATGCATCTGAACTGCAGCCTACACTCCTAATATTCCTCGAGCAACACTTTCGCTCGCATTTGCTTGCACATCCATGCGATCAGGCCAGACTCGGTGCAACCTCTGGATCGCATTTTTTTTACTTGCTGGGCTTTAGTGTATTGTTTTCTGCTGTCATGATGATGTAAAGTTTAGCTCCCTACTGATGCAAACATCAAAACGATGGTGCATAAACCAAATAGCTTTCTTAAACTTTTAGCTTCATTTTTTTTTTTTTTCATTTAGAGACTTTGTTCCTTTGGATTTTGATTGTTGCACTTGGTTTTAAATATTCTCAATGTTTTTGTCCATACAGGATAGTTTGGGCTTCTGGTGGTGTTGGATGTAAATGAATGCTGCTCACATCATCCATCCATAATTGTCTATAGTCTTGCATAGACATTGTATCTTGTGATTTGATACTAATCATTTACAATTTGTATTTACAATTTGTAAATAACTTCATTTTAGTGGAATGATGATGTCAAAAGAAAAATATTTGGTCAACAGCTGCGCAGCTGAGGTTAATAATCGGAGATTACTATATGCAATATCATCTTTACTATTTACAATCATATTTTTTTTAAATTAATATTTTGAAAACTATCTTTTTGTAAATGGATATAAATTCTCCTTTTCCCATTTTCATCTTCCTCCTCTCTTTTATTTTTTTTTCGTTCTCTATTTTTTTTTCCTCTTCTTCTTTCTCTCCTTGATCAATAAGGAGCACAAGTTGGGTAACACGAAAGAGAGCATGGGCTGGGTAGCAATTAGCAACAAGTAACGTGGGACGAGTTAGAGGAAGAGAAATAAAATGCAGAAAGGAAGGGAAAAATAAAATAAAATTAGAGTTAGAGGTGTTATAAATGATAAAATATTATTTTATTAATATTTAAAATATTATAAATAGTTAAAGAACTGTCGATAGAACAAAAAAAAAAAGGGGGCTCAAGCTCCTAATAATTTAGCTTTCTAATATGGTTTAATTCTTCAAGATTTGTCGCACCCACTACCATACCATGGTTCAGATACTGTGACGTCCCGGGGTGGTTGGCCAATGCCCATTTGCCATGTGGCCATGCAAACTCTCAAGCTTGTTGTAGCAGACACAAGTAATCTCCACCCAAATCCAAGTTTCCGGAGCTCATCCATGACATAAGCCATCGGTGGCCCCCACCCCCACCCATGTGCACGATTTCTTACACTTCGGCGCACGGCACCCAACCAAGTAGCCGGATATTTTATCATGACATAGTACCAAGCTTTGGAGACGATGATGGTGATGACAATGACCCAAAAGGATGTGCCAAATTGTACCCCTTTCCCCAATAATTACTGAAACATGAGTGACGATGACAAGTTTTCTTTCATCTTATCTCTCTATTTATCCACATACAGACTCCAGTGCTCGATCCCTTCCATATTATTTATTTATATATATCTAATTGGAATAATCAATCATTGTTGGACAACCATCACATTTCTTCTTCACTAACCTTGACTTTTAAAAGATCAAAGCCTTGCAAGAATTAGTGTACAAGTAGTCGATTGATACATAAAAAAAGGACATGAGGAAGTTCCAAGTGTCCAACTTGTGCTATTTCTCTAAAGCGTTGTGGCATGAGTAGGATGTAAAACATCGTTGACCAAGCTGATCAACCTATAAAGGCAAATTAAATGCTCTGTGTTTGTTTATGATGGTGGAAGATTATTTAGTTGATTAGCGAATGGCAATTTAGGAGGTACAATGGTTAGGCAGAAAGTGATCGAGACTGGTTGAGTTCAAGTCCATTAGGTGTCACGAAATCATTTGCCTACTGTTGCACCGTCCACTGGCAAATTAATACATCGTCCTAATTGTCGTGTACTATTTTGATATTTGTTATTGAGTACATTTCTCAGTACAACATATTTATATTCATACAAAAAACAAACCCATACATATACATGTATCCTTGACCTTCGAATGCCGAAAAGTCCATGCAATTAATTATCAACCATCAACACACGGCAACAGAGGCTACATGTGCTTCACATTTCTCGTTTCCCAATCATGTTGTACTTTTGTATCCATCTCGGTTTTACTCATCATAAACCCAAAAGTCTTTGCCTGTAATCTCACACTATTTTTGGATCTATCCAACATTCAATCCTATGTTGTGCATCAGAATGATTTCATCGAGAACTCATTCAATTCATGATATAAGTCGATAATAATGAAACTAATACTTTCTCCGAACATCCATAAAAATAATAATAAGAAGAAGAAAATGAATCAATTAGCAATCGATCACTTATGGTGATGTTGACTTCCCAAAAAGCTTTAGATCTCCAACTCTCCCACTGTTCCAACGCCTACACAGCCGAACATGACATGTCACCCGTGACGTAAACCATGGTCCTCTCAAGAAGAGCAACACATGGGACATGATACGTGATCGAAGTGAACGAGTATTCTGCACTGCTGTCTTGCATGAGCACAACACTCCAAACTGTGCCTTTTCCCCATGCTTGGGTGGGTCCAAGATGAGTTGTTTCCTGTCACTATGATCGACCAGTGCTGCACTAAATGCAAGAAAAATATGAGGATGTAGAGTGGAAGGATGAGGCAATCATGGTCAGGATTTCAATGTCCCGATTGGCTCTCTTAGTTGGTCCATTTTGTGCACTGTACTTAGCTTGGTATTCTTAGGCCACCACAGGTGCTGCTGCATGTAATGGAGTGCACAAATATTACTTGTTCACTTCAACCCAAAAGCATGGGAGAGAGAGAGAGAGAGAGAGAGCAATAGGAACTATTATTATATGCCCATTGTTTGATGTGTATGATCATACGCCAAAAGATCAGATCAATTATTTCTGAAACCCTTTTTGATGTTTAAAACTGATTTATTATAGTTGTGATAGATCAATCAAATCAGAATCAACTTTCTGATGTTGCAGAACTTTGTTTCTGTGAGAATGTGCAAGTGTTCGTGTGGGAGGAAGCATCACATCAGTTTCCTCACTGTTGCAGCTGCATGCTTTCATGTTTCTTGGAGAGAAGGAACGATCATGTCACAGCAGCACCTGTCAAGCAGATTTTGGACACCATGCACGTAAAAAGAGGCCTGCAGGCATCACCTGCATTCGAGACGTGTCTCCTCCCTTCGTCTCCATGGCCGCACCTGAAACCTATGAGTTTGGGAACTCGTGGCGTGATTCCTTGCAGATGCAAACACCTCCCCAGCTCGCAAGAGGCCACCTCATCGCCGACCAGCCTTCTCTCTCGAGTACGAGTCTTGTTGCGGCCTCGATGCACTGATCAAAAGGAGCTTTCTGTGGTGCTGAAGTGCGTCACACTTCACCGCCGGTGGTTTCCGGCCTTCGGCGGTTTCTCTCATCGTGTCTTTGCTCCATGTGGCGCACAGCAGAGCGGAAGGCAGCGAATCCACATGCTGGTGGTGCTGCGGAGGCAAGACAAGGAGGATGGCCAATCCAGCGGAGCTGGAAGGAGGCAAATGGCTGCCCGCTCTCGGATGTGTCTGCTAAACTACTCCATTATTGGGCAGCTCAATCAGGGAGCACGTTGGAAGAGGATAAGGTGGGCTTTGCGCCGTTGTGGTGTGTGGGGCTGTGCCAGATTGCTTCCTCTTGTCTCGACCCATCTCCAGCTCATTAGATCTCGGGAGGAGGATAAATGGAGCTATAAAAGAGTGAGTGGGAATTGGTAATTCTTGGGAGAGACCGCGGCGTCGCAGTCAACGAACTGTTCTTGTTCGATTCAGTGGAACGGAGTGGAACATGCGTTAATCTCCGAGGAGTAATGTTGCGTGTATCAGATACGGCCAATTTATTGGATACTGAGGATTTTTGGTAGATTAGGATGAGTATTTATGTGGGGGAAAGCAAGGCCTCCATCTCGAGAGCATAGATTCCGTCTTCTTCCCCTGCCCTTGTGGAGTTCTTTGCCTCGGCTCCAAGGTCCGGTCTCTTCCTCCGAGGAGTGACGTGCGCGATGAGAATACTGTGCGACGTGTGCGGCGGAGAGGAGGCCTCGGTGTTCTGCTGCGCCGACGAGGCCGCCCTCTGCGGCGCCTGCGACCGGCGGGTGCACAGGGCGAACAAGCTCGCCGGCAAGCACCGCCGCCTCTCGCTCTCCGGCTCCTCCGCGCAGTCGCGCCCCGCCTGCGACATCTGCCAGGTTCGTCGGTCGCTTTGACGAATTTTGGAGATCCAAGGTTCGATTTTTGGGGCGGGGAATTGATCTTTTTTGGGCGTGGGTTGGGTGTTGCAGGAGAAGCGGGGGTTCTTGTTCTGCCACGAGGACCGGGCGATTCTTTGCAGGGACTGCGACGCTTCCGTCCACAGCGCCAGCCATCTCACCATGAAGCACAGCCGGTTCCTCCTCACTGGCGCCCGCCTCTCCGCCGCTCCCATCCCCTGCTCTCCCTCCCCCGAGTCGGAGGCGGCGGCGGATAAGGCTAACACCAAGAACACCGTCACCACGGCCGATCAAAACAAGGCCTCGGTCGCAGATGGCTCCGCCCCCAGCTCCGCCACCGCGACCACTGCCACCAGCAGCATCTCGGAGTACCTAATCAACATGTGCCCGGGCTGGCGCGTCGAGGACTTGCTTGTCGACGACGCGGCCGTGGTCGCGATGGAAGATTTCTCCAAGGTCCGTCGGCACCCGCCCTCCCTCTCCCTCCCCCTCCTGATCTCCGACCCATCTCCGATTAGATCACGATAAAGATGGGGTCTTTTCCCCTCGAAGTAGTTAAACATCGAACTTTCATCGCGCAGGGAGACGAGCTGCCGCCGTTCCCGGGGGCCGACCTGGAAGAGCTGGCGGAGAAGTTCCCCGTCTGGGCACCACAAGTACCGCAGCTCCCTCCGCCGGCTCCCCCGGCCGCCGCCACAACCACCGCACGCTACCAGCCGTGGAACACCAGCAAGGAGGCGGGCCGGGAGCGGTGGAGCGAGGACCTGTTCGCGGTGCCTCAGATCTCCCCTGCTTCTACTCCAAGCAAGAGGCCACGGCACAGTCCTTGGTACTACTGACTTAGGTAGCCCTACCAGCCTTCAATCTTTGTATCGAGGTTCCTGCGATGGGAAGCTTGTTCTGGCTGATGCTTCAGAGCCTTCGCTGTAAAGAACTCGGGAAGCTTCAGAATCATCAAGAGCATAGATGTTTGCTATCCTTTCTGCTCTCCGGTTGTTCTCTTTAATCTTTGCTCATCGTCTTCATCTCGACATTGGCCTTCCAGTCTCCAAATTCTGATCCAGTTCATGATTTGGACATGGAGAAACGATCCTTATCTCTGCTTATCCACTCCCAACCCAAAAGAATGATGCAATATCTTATTCTGTGGCAATCATTAAGCTAAAGCTTTCTTGAACAGTAAGCTTCGTCAGCGCAGAACAAAGTGCGCGGATGTCGATCTGCCATTGTGGTGGCCAAACTCTGTGTTCATCCTTTTTCTCGAGGAATTTGTGCCAAATCTTTTGGAAAAGGAAAACAATAATAAAATCACGAGAATCTACATAACATGATTGTGCATATAAAGGAGTTCAAAGAATGAGCCCAAATAGGACCATCGATTGGAACGAGCATCTAATTAGTACTAACACCATGTTGGATTGGTACATTGGTGACTGCATTCGCTCTATTATTCAATTTCACATCTCAGCCGTCGGTACGATCATCTGCTTTCAGTATCACCCGTCCGATTGGAATTGGAAGCCACTAAATAAATCTTTGGGTTGACTGGAGGATGTAGCGTTGGACCCACTAAAGAAGCGGATCTTTTCTCCAATCACTAAGCGGGTTGGTGGAAAGCGAGTGGGAAATCCATTAACTGCTCTTTCCAAGCCGACGCCCATTCGTCCGACGAATCAACGGTCAGATTATATAGCCTTCGGTTCCAACTGCTCTCATCCGACGGCTATCCATCAACCTCCCCTGTGGGTATATATATCTCTCCTCTCCTCTGCCAGAGGGACAGGGCGGGAAAACAAGCATTCGAATATTTCAAGAAGGAAACAGAGGGAAGTGAGTTCGGTTCCGCTCCGATCCTTGGCGGAGGGGAAGAGAGAGTGATTTGGAGGCGGCGATCGAGGAGGAGATCGTCTATAAGACCAAGGTCGTTCGGTTCGTCGGCCGCGGCATCCTTGCCCTCTCCTCGCAATCTGTGAGCCCTCGCTTCCCTACCTCCTACGATTCCTCGTCCAAACGACCGAGCGTGGTTTCGATTTAGCGTTCTTGAAAGTGTCTTTTGGTCCGATCGACCTGATTTGGTGGTTCTTAAGGCGTCCGATGGGGGTTTGGTTGCTTTCTCTTTGGTGGTGGGTGATGTTTTGCTGCTGAGGAATCATCTTAATCTGGAGATATATCTGCTGAAGCTGCTCTCGCTCGTCGCGGAAAGATCGATCGACTCCAACTGCAACGTGCAGGTATGCATTCTTCGAAACTGGTCACGTATACGAATCTTGGATCGGAGTCATCTCTCGGTGGACTGATTCTTTCTGTTCTTGCATTTCGAATAAGGATGATGGACATGTCAACAATCGGCAGCAGAACATATCTGAAGCAATTGATCTGCTGCCTCGGCTTGCGGCTGGGATCGATTTAAACGTGCATTTTAGGAAGTGAGTTCAGTCGTAATTTCTTTATGCTATCAGCATTTCCTTTGTTCAGGCAAAATTATGGCGTCCCCCTTGATGTTTGTTGTATGTATTTATGTAGGATTAATGATTTTGAGTTCACGCGGGAATGTGCCATTTTCAATCTTCTTGATGTTGGTTGGATTGTCGATCCCCAGGTAACCTTATGTGATTATATAATCTATCTTAGCTTTTGGCACTCCTTGTATCCCCTGTGGCTCATCTTCTACAAGTGTTCTTTATCTATGCATCTCGAAGAACTGTGGCATTTTCATTGACACAATAGTTTGATGGCATTCCTTGTGTACGAATTTGTTCTGGTGATGTGCATTTGCTTACAGTCATCTTTTCATCTTTTGCTTTTTTTTCCTCTGAAGATATGGTTTGCATTGGGTGCTTTGAATTTTTCTTCTTTTTTTTTTTCTGTTTATCCAAGATTTTGTTGTGTTCATATGCATTTATGATGTTGTTGGTTGCATATTTCGAATTTTGACTGTATGCTTGTCCTACTTTGGTGCTAAATGACTTTGACTCATGTTCTTTAATGCGTAGTCTAATTATTGGCAAATTTTAGGATGTATATGGGTTTTGTTTGTTTTTATTAATGACTCACACAGTGCCATTTTTGCTATATAGAAATAATGTTTCAGTGTTGTTTCCTTATTCTTATTTCACCCAGTCATTGCTGTTACTTGATGTCAGAATGCATCATCCTTTCTTTTTCTTTTACTTCATGGGGCAAGTCTCTTGTGTAACTAAGCATGTTAATTTAGTTGTACTGCTTGTTTAAACATGTTATTTTAGTATTTGGTGCCAATCATAATAAAAGTTCTTGAGCTGCTTCTCCGGTGCAATAGAATCATGCTACCAAAGAAAATAGTCATTTTCTTCTCGATTGATTGATTATTTAGAGATTGGTTTTCATTTTCTCCCCATTTTGGCGCATTATAACCTACTCTCTGGCTATATATCTTGATTTTATGCTACCTTAGAATTGTCTGACCATGTACTGTTTAATGAAATTGTCAAGAAGATGACCTTTTCATTTAAGCAAACTAAAAATGATATCATGTAGTTCATTTTTTTTATAAGCTTATTGACTTAAGTCAAACCTTTTTCTTTTTTTGTGAAATTGAGAAGAGTATGATACAAGACTTAACTTATATTGATGTCTTGAGCTACCAGGATGTGCTTTAGGTGGGCTTGAATCTAGAATCACCTACCTTGAATTCAGTAACATTATGATGTCAACTGTTATTATAATACTTTGAATGTAGTCTCGTACACTTTGAACTATAATTAATATGCTAATAGAAGTGTAATATATACATATATGTTACCTCCATATAGTGATTAAAAGTGGCGTTTAAATTTTAATCGATCTTGAGTGAATCTCAAAGCTTGAATAAGTTTAAACATAATTAATGTAAGAAACATAAGCTACTTAAGCATTTATAATCATAAGTTTGAGTTTTAAACATTATGGATGTAGCGGATCATAAGCTACTTAAGCATTCATAAAGTAATAAAAAACTAAATAGAGATGTAAAATAAATAAAAATGTATAAGTAAGATTGAAAGATAAAAATTGTTATCTTTGTCAAATCAAATTAAATTCAATGGAAGTTGTTGTAACATTTGAATTATATTAGTAAAAGAAGAAAAGAAAAGAAAACTTAAAATGAAACTTCATAAAGAAAAACTTAATTCTTCTCTTGGTATACCTAAGGTTTCAATTTTATAGATTATAGGTAAAATTTTTTAGTTGTTTTTAGTTACCTAGACTTCAAATTTATATTTGAATCTTGGATATATTCTGAATGATTCTCTTATGGATGTGAAAATACATAAATAAATATATATATATATATATGTATATATATATATGTATATATATATATATATATATATATGTATATATATATATGTATATATATATATATATATATATATATATATATATATATATATGTATATATATATATATATATATATATGTATATATATATATGTATATATATATATATATATATATATATATGTATATATATATATATATTATAATGACATATAATGTAAAAGCTTATAAATTTGCTATATTTTTTTTACATGTACATATAAGTATTTTAAATTATTTTGACATAAAATTTTATCCCTCTATCTTGCATATGCTATATTGTAGAATTATATTTACTGAAAAAAGTCATCCTGTACACAACTATTTATCATGAAATTAAGTGAACATTACATAATTTTCAAATTCTACGTCTCGAGGAGCTCAGGTGGTCAACAGGAGAGCAACTCAAAAACAAAAGAAAGTTTGTACATGCCCTATATGGATAATAACAAAAGATAAGTGATTGTTAAAGTTTTGACGCATAATAACAATGTTGGAAATAATTTTCATAGTCCATAATGACAATTATCATTACATCGACCAATAAACTCAAAATGCAAAACCTTTAGCCATTTACATCATGTAGCACTTTCTAACCATTCGATCTCAGAAGAAAAAAATATTCTTTTTCTTTTGAATGGTTATTTGCCACAGACGCATCCACGTTGTAAACGAGCTCTCGCATGCAGGTCATGCCGAAGTTGCATCTGGTCAGGGGTCATTTACACATGCAGCAAACAGCGCGATGAGCAACGGATTTTTCTGTAGACAGTCCATGAAATCATCCTTGCTGACAGAGACATCAGCATCAGCATCAAAGAGTTGGCGTAGCTGCAAAAGTTGCCAATCAGCACTTAAAGAGTAGTACATAGGTAGTGGAAATAAACAAATAGCAGAACACAGATTCACTCACGGCTTCCCTGTTGATTGCACCATGCACTGTTGTTGACTGAATGGCACGGCCGATCTACAACGAGCGAAGATGCAACCCCCGATTTATCAAAAGTTAGAATGGAAACCAGGAAAGGCATGTGCATGAAAATACCTGTTCCAAGGAAGCATGATCCGTCATATCATCACCGCTGCATTGAGCGAAAGCTGTTTCACAGGCCCTCCAAAATGATGGTTGTTTCCTAATCTGTGCTGATCCAGTCAAAAACTGCAGAGATTGAGCACACAACTCTCAATTTAGTAAGCAGCATACTTTGAATGAATGCCAACTTTCAATATAACTATGTATGTATATATAATATAATATAATATAATATAATATAATATATTAAGAGCTTAATTATTTACCTGACGAAATGTTATTGACCGCTTCTTTTCCAAGTCCAAATAGCCAAATATCTGAAAAGGAATGAAATCATCAAGTTTAAGGAATCTAACTATGAAGCTGGCAACCCCACTCATGATTTGACCAAAAGCTGATAGGCTTCGATAATTCACTAAGAAGAAGAAAATAAATTAAAAGACAGCAGCTTTTGTTTATAATCCTCCCTCCTCCCAATCTCATGCTCTCAACACCAAGTGGTCTAATCCTACTTTGACTCAACCCCCGACAATCAAGTTCGGTTCATGAATAGACTCCTAATCCAAGTTCTAATATTCCAACACGTGGCCAATATAGCATCCGTAACACTCATTTTTTATAGTCTACCTATGCTTGAGACGATCACTGTATGACTAACCTTCTTATAGTCTACCTATTTTGAGAAAAAAGCATAGAAAACATTTTTCTCTATTTAAAAGAACTGATAGATGTAGCATAATATCGGCTTTTTAGAGATTGGACTCCATGTTTAAAGTGCACAATTGTACAAATCATCTGAGAAGTTATTCTTTTGCAAGATAAAAAAAAGGGGAAGCATGACAAGTATGACTAACCTTCTCCGACAGACGATTCCACCGCAACCCATAAGCATTCAGAAATCCTTGAAGTTCAACACGTCCACTGCCACCAACCACATTACAAGAGATCATATAAAATTTTCATCCTAAAGCTGATACTGGATAGTTGGATTTATAACATCAACGAAAATAAACTGTGCACGCCTCAGGTAACAAGTTAAAGCATCATATGAATAAACATCATATGGCAAGAATCAAAACATCATGTTCAAAGTAGTGATCAGTATATGACAACATCTGGCCAACACTGATACAGCCTTGGCTAGCAGACAATTTGTTCTGCTACAGCCGTAAAATGACCATATTAGACAATGTTCACCATTTCTCTGGATCATGGATTGCACATGCTTGGGATGCCAGCCCATATTAGATAATGTTCACCATTTCAACATGAAATTTGAGATTTGTCTGAGACTTACGAGGAATCTGGGTTCATGGAAAGAAACCGATCCAAAATGACCACAGCTTCAGATGTGCTTATGTTGAATGACTGCATATGAAAAAGATCATCAGGGAGACACACTAAAGCCAAGCAATCCATCTTCCCCTTAAATTAGTATATGGGTAACTGCCTCTGAAAGCAGATAATGAACACTACAATAGGTTTGTCTGCAAAATAAAGCAAGTATAATGCCTAAAATACAAGATACAAAACAATGTCACTGTCAGCTAAAAAATTGAAAAACAAAATTAAATACCTTTTGCAACAGAAAATTGCAAGCATCCGATTGTCATTAACAAGTCAATTTAATTAAGTTGTCTGGCTGCATAAAAATTTCCCTAAGCTTCAGAAAATGAAAATAGAAAGAAACCAGGTTTCTTTAGATAATTGAGAAAATATCCTTGGACACCAAGTTCCTTGAGTCGAGAAAGTGAAGGGGGTTCTTTTCCTTACATGTGCCAGTTGGCACACATTGGAATTAAGTGTACGCGTGCCAGCCAAGTGCTGTTTTCGTATACCCCATGGCCCATAGCATGTTGGTGCATTGTATGCTGCCCATTGTGGATCAGCATGACCAGCACTTGCAAATAACAATATTAGTCCAACTACTTAATATGCACTGTGAAACACATTTAATTATGTCCTGGAGTGAAGCTTGGCATTCGAACGAAATTGCATTTTGCTTCAGATAAGTATGCAATGTCAAAATGCCCCCAAAAAGCATGAAATTCTCCAGCACTTGAAACACGAGTTTTGTCGTTAAGTTCTTCAAAAACATAGTGATAGAATATAAATAAAGCACATATTATGATAAACAAATAAGCGCTAAGAGTAGTGCCATATCGCTGTTCAAGACGTTTCAGTTAGATCAACTTTTGGTCATTAACATCTGTCGGTGCTAGGAGCACAATAACAATGGCAATCATCAAGTCGTAAGACATGATGAATGAAAGGTAATCATTTCATTAACAATGGATGATAGATGCATCGAGAGGCTAGATTACATATATGCAGATGGAGAACTCACATTTTCAACCCATGCCATTTCGACCATATAATTTGAACAACTCTCCTGCGAATTGAAGATCAAAGCTATAAGAGAAAATGATCACATAAAAGCATCTTTCCTGAGCAGCATTTAGAAAATGGTCTACAATAAAATGGCAACCAATTCTCTAATAGATCCTATATTGCTTATGTAAAAGTGCTCTAAAATTTTAACATAAAGCAATGGAAGTTTTATCAACTCACTTTTTCCTTGGGAATATGCAACAGTAAACATATGTTATAGGCACGGTATGGCCTCCATCTATCACATACACATAGTTGAGGGCGGAAAACACAAGAACAAGAATAATAGCTTGACAGTTTGGATAAAAAAGTTAAAGATATGCAATATACATCTAATATGAATCTACTAATGTATGCAATAAAACATATACTCTAGACTAACAAGAACATTATTGCATAAGAAAACTAGGCATAGCATACACTCGTAACAAGACCACTAGTCCACAATAAATAGGTACAGCATGGAAAAAAAGCATATGATCAGCGAGTGCAAGTTCTGCCAGAATCTCAATGTTGACCGGGGAAGAAAAATGCTGATCAAACTTTATCATGTCAAGTTTAGGTTGAGCTCACAAGCAATACCCCATGTCCACATCATTCTATGGAAAGAGAAGCACAAATTAAGTGTGGGTATCCTGCGGTGTTAGCTCGTGCTTCGTGCGTCAAGAATTTACTCTTTTCGTTGCTTGAAGATTACAAATACTACAGAGTTCAGCTTAAGATAGAACCTGTCTAGGGCAGTTTGGTTAAAAGTGCTTATATTTTTCTAGTGCGTCTGTTAATCTATAGTTATTTTTAGTATAAAATTAGCCAGAACAGTCCATAAATTCAAAATTGAAGCAAATCTCTGTGTTTTTTTGCGAATGAATATGACACTTTCAAACCAAAAGAAACTAAAGGAATATATATGGAGTTGACAGATACCACAGTCTAATTCCAGAGTAAGATGGCCTGTTGAATTATACCAAATTCGGTTATTAATATTTCAAGATTAAAGATGGTCAAACAATCAGTTTGAGTTCAAATCATGACAATTTTACACCTCAGACAAATCTATCTGCACAAGGTGACTGGATTCCGTATAGATTATCTGAACATTGTTTACAGGGCAACTTAATAGATAATTAAGAGAATATCATGGTTTTATTAGCAGAATTTTATATACATATTTGAGGACCAGGTCAATGCTAGTGCCTGTGCAGCAAATTTTATACTGCATAACTCATCATCTTTAAACGGTGACAGCAATAATCTAGAAAGAAAAAAAGAAACAATTAAGAAGCAATAAGTTCATATCAGATAGCAGTGAAGTACTTCATCAATTGTAAATATTGTTATAAATGCGGAGGCTTGAATTATATCTTCAGTATCTTTTCGACCCAGTGTTGTTTTTTCTCATGAATTAGGCAGCCTAAAATCAAGGTTTCAGATACCAATCTGACAACGGTTGTGAACAACTTGTCAAACCATTGAGATACTGAGCAGTATTATATAATATGTATTGCCTGGTATCAATTGACAAAGAATAATAAAATAAAAGAACAGTGTATCACGCAATCCTAAGTGGTATGCTCCATTACCTATGCTTATTAAACCAGTAAATATTAGTCTTATGTACCGATCCAACAAGTATTTGAAACCATGATCTAAATATAGTATGCATCATGAACAATAAAAATGGACATAAAACAGGAAGAATCGTTCCTTGATAAAATAAGAAAATATTCTTCACCTTTGCAAGTTCGGATGCTCTAGTAAAAAGTATCATGTCACCAAAAGAATGAGACGTCTGTAGAACATTAAGTGCATTGGCCATAGAGGAGCAAGTCTGCAGATTTTTTTTCCAAAAACATGTTAGTTTTACCCCTTTTTCTTTGTCCAAAAACAACATGCTAGCGCTAGCCCTTTTCTTCCATATTATCAAGAAAATTGCAACAAACCAGTGATGTATGTTTATGAGGTGCCTGATATTATATAGAGCTGTCTTTCTAAATGTTCAACCACAAAAAAAGTAAGGAATCCATAAAGTGCTCTATTGATCAGATCATCAAGAAGCCCAACACCACTAATAGAGAATATCAATAAAGCACTATCAATGGCACTTCTAGATTCATTATAAAATGCTCACCCTCTCTGCAAAATGAACAGTGTTTTGTTGTTTGCTCTCATCTGGGAAGACCACAGGAAGGTATTCCACCTGTCAAGTGAAAAAAATGAAATTCTTGTTTCAAAATATATTAGTTCAGCAAATTCATCAAATATGTTAATCCGAAATTGTCAAAATCCTCTCCTGTATAGCAAAAGGCTGGTTTTGGGATTCATTTTTCTGCTGAGTTAGGCTTGGCCTTGGATTAATAATACACTACATGCATTAATGTCAACATGTATTCAACAACAGAAGTAAGCTACTTTTTTACTTACCCTGCACAGGATAACAAGTCATATAACAAGTAGAATATATTTTATTGATGAAGAATGAAGGTTTTCTAGTTCTGAAAGCAATATGTGATTGTGGCAAGAATAAAGAAAGTTACTTTTACTTTAGCAATCATAACACAGAAATGATATTCCATAAAAATGTGAACTTAAGAAGTAAGCTAGCTAAACACAACATTACAATATAATCAACTTTTGGCACAAAAACAGTGTAAAGCCTAACATATATTTTCAGGTCAAATCATACCTCCATGAAGTTGTGAAACTGTGTGAACATTCTAAACATGAGCTTCAGCAAATTAGCATTCCCCCTAAATAAAATGACATAAGATGTAATACAGAAAAAGGACTAATAAGAAAGATATCACAAGTAAAATTCTCACCAAGATTGGTCAAAATGTATGTATGGATATCGAACGACCACAGGTTGTACCGGGAGGCCTGGAATGAATGCACCAAGCCGAAATGATATGAGGAATCTCCCATTTGTAGTGGTCCCCTCCGGAAATAGCATAACACGTGGAAATTCATTGGAAGATGCCTTTCTCTGAATTCATGTCCTAGAAAGCATGTTTCTGTATCAAATAGCTAATGAATGGATTTTATTTTGTTTAATGCTTCTTAACAGGCAAACTGTTAAAGTTTAGTCTTCTTTCTATCCAGGAACTGACGTGAAAGATACTTTGCCAATAACAAATCAAGTAAATATACGATGAAAGATCTTCAAAAGATACTTAGGCCAATGCACTAAGAAAGCGCTAGCATATCATTAAGAAATTTGAGCATAGAGCATAGATTGACATTTATGGGCAACTATCTAGAAATAAACTTGAAATAGAGAATATCATACATCAAAAACTAAACCAAATTAATATATATTACATATCAATCTCTCACAACTAGCATTATGGATAAAGACCCATTAATTAGTTGTGCTCAATGAATTTGTTGTGTATAATTACAGGGAAGGGACACAGAAGATAAGACAAGATGTGTATGTGCTTTAGAAAACCACATGATCCACCCCTAATTTGCATAGAAGCATAGTAAGAGTTAGAATATGTACCGAAGAATCAAAAATAAAAGGAGCACAAATCAGGCAATCTTAAGATGTATCCAGATTAAAATATAGTGAGTCATAATGCTAAAAATTCATATTTTAGATCAAGAAAAAACCATCCTGAGGTGAATATCACATAAAATGCTCATAGCTTTTCCTTGTGTTATTATGCAAGCATCCTAAATTAGCACTAACCGCGGCTCCAAATTTAATGGACATATTCAAGAATTCATCTTTTGAAAGACAGCCTTCAAACACCAAAAATAATCAGAGCTAATTATGAATTGTTCTAGAAGGGGAAATACATATATTCAGCTCGCAAACCCAGTTTAGCAAAAAAAAGTATATCTTTAGTAGGGTGATATAAGTTAAACCCAGTTTAGCTTATTATCTTGAAAAAAAGTATGACTGCACAAGACAGATAGTTCTTGAGCTAAGAATTGACTGCATCACTCAACGAGTTCCAAAACCATCATACCTTTATTTCATGAATTGCGAGCCTCCGCGACTGAGGTGAGAACCTGTCAACGTATATAACCTACGAAGCATGTTAACGTAAAATGTTTCGATCAGACTACATTGTCATAACATATAAAAAATAGAAAAATCAGATAAGTAGAACTAATAATTTTTTTTTTTTTAAATCCAGTCAAGAAAGCGGCAGGTCCACCTGCATAGCTCTGATAATAGTTCCAACAAAGGGTAACGCATCATGTGACTCGGAAGCAACCATAGTTGGACATAATTCAGAGAAGAAGAATATGGGCTCGATGTATGAGACATGATTACAAACAACTATAGGTGCAACCTCCCTTGAAGCAGGTTTTCCTTTTCGTTGGATCCAATGGTATCTGACAAAATAGCAGCCATAGAAACAGGTGCTTATAAGCTATAAAAACAAACATTTACAAAGGATAAATGAAATTGATAATATAGATTGCATGTTAACTTGAAAAGAGGACAAACTCCATGCAAAGATTTCTTGCAAAGAATTTATAACCTTATATATACCGTTTATATTTACATGATTGCACAATTGGGAAGAAATGCATAAAACACATTCTAGATATCACAATTCTGAGCATTCCTATAGAAAGAGCTAATAGAAGGTTCAAATGTGACTTTATTTACTTTTAGTTTTCCAAGTATACGAAATCAAATTAAAGCTGAAGTTGTTTTGCATTTATCAAGTTAAGAAACTGTATCAGCACATCAGAGTTTTTAACATTAGAGGTGCAAATGCAAGCGATGCAGCCCTAAAGAGAGCGTAACACAGACTTGAGCAACGCTTGTGCATGGCTTGGTTCTTCTTGGGCTGGGCTCGAGTTGTCAAATATCAGTCTCATAAGAATGGTTGAAGTTGTGCAAGGACATTGGGTTAGCCAACTAATCATAACTCTGCCTCAAATTGTGTAATTATATTCACCACTAAAATTTCCACTGTACCTACCACTAAATGGGAAGGATGATCACAGTTCTCAAGAAAACAAAGTCTGAGAGAAACAAGAACAAAGCGACCTGATATATGCTGCTAAAAGTATTGTTACTACTTTGGTAGTTTCATGTTGATCTAATACCTATGTTTACTGTTTGCTCCACCTCCAGAACCAAGATGTACCTTCCAAGAAGATGTGCTACTCGATAGATTCAGACACATAGTTATATACAAAAGCAACACTTTGCGTGACCAGTTTCTCCTTCATAGACAAAACAGACAGTGAGATCGATGCATAGAGAAACTACAGATATGGAAAAGCAGGCCTAGAGAAAGATCCAACGAAGGAATGCAACAATCACAGGAGACATCCCAGAAGGCAAGCTTCCATAAAAAGCAACCAGGATATTTGATGTTAGTGGTAGATTTATGAAACAAAAGTTGATGATTAGTGTTTGCACGGGGAACCACATAGTTCGATATACTCATCTTTTGGTGCATCAACAACGCGGGAGAATAATAGCAAAAAGGAAACAGAACATGCTCGGGCCCATGAGCTAATAATTCTCATATTTACTACATGTAATCCGAACAGATTTATCATCATCAAAATTTGATGTGCGTTTCTCGATGAAGCCTTGACCAACATGCTTTCTACGATTATTCACTTGTTTTATTTTTTGAAAAGTATTTTTCACGTCTACGAAATCCAAGAACCAAGAAACCAGGAAACCCTATTGATATTTTTTACGACTATTAGCATGAAAAACCGATCAAGAACCACGAAAACCCAGTCGCACACAACTATTAGCATCAAGGACCAAGAACCGAGAAACCCTATTGCACTACCGTGTAAATGATCTTTTTCCGATTTGTCTATGGAGAATACGCTACAAATTCTGACTCGCCCGGATCGTCCTCAACTAAGAATTCGGATTGAGACGGAAACGAAACAGAAATCAGTCAAGAATACCCAAAGGAAAAGAGGATGCATCGGGCGCAGAGTCTGGTGATCCACATGACACGGCACCGCCACCGAGGCAAGGGGCTCTGCTTGTCCTTCCACCCGCACAGCGCCGCCACGGTCGCCAAGTACCCCACCGCGATCACGATCCCGAAGAGCACGAGCCGAACGGCTGCGATCGGCAGGCAGAGGATCGTCTTGCACCACTCGTAGAGCCCGGCGATGGTGGGCGTGTGGTTGCGGAACGGGTCCACGGGGCTCATCGGCGGCAGGGCCAGCGGCGGCACGCCCAAGAACTCGAAGGGGTTTTCCGGAGGCGTGGTCGCCGCCTCGCTCTGCCGGTCGATGAGGCCATTGACGTCGAGGGAGACTTCGGGGGCGCGATCGTGAAGGAGGGGAGAGTTAAGATCGCAGTTAGGATCCGCCATGGGGAGACGAGGAGGAGGAGGAGGAGGAGATCTTGAGGAGGAGCAGGGGGAGAGGAGAAGGCGCACCCGATGGGGCGTGGTGGGGGTGAAAGGGTCGCGACATCGACCGCCACCAAAATAAAACGAGAGGTGGGAAAGAGGCAAGGCGGGGAAAATGGAAACGAATAAGGATCACCTGACCCCGTCGGGCCAGGGAACACCGGTTCGACGTCCTATCCATTCTTCCTAGTGGGGCCCACGAGATTGTGAGGGGGGCGATCTTCCTGTTTCCTGCTCGCGCGCGACAGCCGCGCTCTGGGCGCTCAACGGGAAATGCAATAGGTTTTCGGGACGCTTGCCGCCCCGGGGATTCCCCCGTCTCCGACGCAACAGGAAACAGGATCGAGATCTGCGTTGCCTGCGCCGGACAGGACAGTGGATCCTCCAACAACCATGTGCACCGTACCGCGTTGGTTATTTTGAAGACGCGCGAACACCGCGCTCCGATCTGACCGCTTATTTTAAGCGCGCAGAGGGAAGCCGCGAGGAGGCTGCCGGTTGGACGCGGCTCCCCATACGACGATTGGCCGGCTAAGTAGGGGCCCGCGTGGGTCCCACGCGCATGCTCGGGTAAGGACGGTGGGTTTCTAATTTCTTAATGGAAAGCACTCGCCGCCATTTCCCCACCGGCGATCGACGTACCCCAACGCCGCCCACCCGGTCGTCGTACCCAAACACAGGCCCGACGACTCCCCGAGTCGGTCCGCGGCAGGTCACGACGGCGGGTCCCGCTTTTTTCTTTTCGACCTTTTTTTTTTCTCGTTTTGGATCATGATCTTTATCTTATCTTTTTCTTTTCTTTTCCTATTGTGTTTTGGCTTTTTGTGTTTGGTGTCGAGTCGCGGTTGGGTGATTGCAGAGTTGGAAAGCTTCCAACTGTTGACAGATATCATTCTTATCACGAAGGTATTAATCATCATCGCCTTTATAAACAAAAAATAAAAATGTCGACAGATACCATTTTTATTGGCAAATAAAAGCGCGCAAGTAATTATTCTATTTTCGAAATTTAATGGACAGAACACCGATTATTTTTCGATTTATGTATGTGGCTTCAAAACAAAAAGAAAAGATAAATCTTGTTGCTCATATTATTTTGTGTCGGTGAAGTAACTTTAATGCATAAGCCTCGTGTATTAGAATGCGCCTTCAATTATTGCTCGACATCAATCAATTATAATATTAAAAAAAAGTGGTCCTTCAAATCTGCAATTAAAATGTGGCTGTAAGAAATTAATGTTCGTATTTATTGAATGATTTCCACGTTGGGATCTCAAAAATTAATGATGCACTTCCAGATTGAATGGATGGGGAAATTGGAATAGATTCTGGTCATCAAGGCTGCTTAAATTAATGATGGCATGTGAAGCAAGTACCAGGTTGGCAACTTATTGAAGTGTTGGATTCCCGGCGTGCTACTACTTCCGGGGGATCAAACTCTGCGGAGGAAAGCAGCAGTCGCATTCCGCCTTGCACCGCCGCGGCCGGTCTGTGGGGAACGGCGGCTGTGCGTCCCCGGCATTGCTCCTCCCGGCCGAGGCCGCGTCCCGGAGCGGCCCCCAGCACTCGACCCGGTCGAACTCGGGGAGGTTGGAGTGGAAGTAGACCCACACCGTCGCCTCCTCCAGCTCCGGGTAGTCGTCGAACAGCGCCTCGTCGCCGTGAAGGAACGCCTTCAGTACCTTGCCACCGCCATTCCGTCGTCAGGGACGTCAGAGGGATCAAGCATGAATGAGCGGATGCGTGCGTGTGCATACCACCGGGAGTTCCTGGCAGAAGATGCGGTAACGGAGGCTGGCGACGAGGTCGAGGAGGAGATGGCCGCCACTGATGTGGCAGTGGACGTGGAGGGACATCTTTCCTTGGACCTTCTTCCACTCGGCCACCACCTCGTCCCTCTGCAGCCGGTTGCACCAGCCCTGCAGCTTGTCGAGATCAGGAACAGCTTCTTCGCGTCGCGTGAAGCTTGACGATGGTACCTGAGCGCGGTTGATGGCGAGGGTGAGCTTGGAGGTGAGATCGCTGTGGGTGAGAGTGTAGGCCCTGGGGAGCTTCCCGGGGTGCTTCGCCTTGTCCACCCCCACGAAGAGCACCTTCGGCTTGGAAGCCTCGAATGTGGCCGGCCCAAACAGCCTCGCACCTCGAGTGTGGTGCGTAAGCAAGGGAGAGCAAAGGCAGGAGGAGAAGGAAGCGTGTGGGAATCGTGATGGCTTGGAAGTCAAGCCTCCCCTGTGGAAGTTCTCAGTTCTCTTCCTTGTGTTATTGTTGAATCCCAGGAAGACGAAGATTAGCCACCGAGCTGCTTACTATAACACGTACGTGGTAGGCACAGCCATGGAAGAACACAGGAGATATTTTCTTATTTATTATCTTAAATTCTATTTTTATTTTGTTTTTCATGAAAATAAATCGAAACCATACCGAGTGAGATTTTGTATACTCAACCTCGATATTTCATTGTATCCATATAAAACTTCTAAACTTAGAAAAACACATCAATAAGCTAAAAAAATATTTGGAGGACTATATATATAAATATATAAAAGAGCCCCTCATATGAAAGAACCGTGAAAGCCATCTGTCCCTGTCCCCATAACAGACATTTACAAGTGAGTTTGAAGTCTGGGTGGCTACTTATTTCTTGATTGCTTGTTGGATGCCAAAGGGGAGGTTTAAGTTTCGTGGAGGAGACAAAAGGGGCCAGGCTACACGCATTAGGAATGGCAAGTGAAGGTCTGAGATGCAGCGCCGAAGTGTGGGGATGGGAGAGAAGAGACGGATCCATCGGCTTCAAATGCGGCTTCGGAGCAGGAGTGGCGCAATGCTATAGCTTGGACTGTGGTTTCCAGGGACATCCACCTTCGAATGCTTGCTCCAGCACGTCCTCGATGCGCTTCACAAGTAATATCTGCAACCACCAACAGCACGAATCGTTATGCAAAGTTGCAGTCTGACTCTACCGGACGACCTATGCGCTTTAGACCAAAGAAATTATGCTGGAAAATAAGAAGGTGAAATTAAAGTTTCTGCCCGAACGAAATAATAAAGAATTATCTCAATGGTCGAGAAGAACACGAGTTCAAAAGAAAAACATTAGTGACTAAAATTGTTCAAAATGAAAGAATGAAATATATCAAACACAAGAAAAATGTAACCTCACAAAAAGAAACCCACTGCTTGTCATAAAATTTAAGATGATAGAAAAATTCAAAGGGTGATATCCAACCCACACAAATGTAGCATCAGAGAAGGTTAGGCACAGGACAACCATTTGAATGCAAGTGTAATTACCTCCATGCCAGCAAGAATCGCTGATGGAACCTCAGCTAAGTCCTTCAAATTTCTCTCGGGCAATATAACTCGTCTGATGCCATATCGATGTGCCGCCAGTACCTTAATTCAGAAATATGATATAAATATATTTTCCATAAATAAGCGCGTGCCAAGAGAAGTCGAATTTTCATTTACCAACTAGGAAAATAATGAGTTAGAAAAGAAGGATTTTAACTTCCTTTTGGTGAGTGTTCCAAAAAGACGGAAAAAAAAGAGGGGCACATAAACATTTTAGCACCTACCTTATCCTTGATACCGCCAACAGGTAATACAAGGCCTCTGAGAGTCATCTCCCCTGTCATTGCAGTATCCGCTCTAACTTTCTTTTGACTAAATAGTGAGACTAAGGATGTCACAAGAGTTACTCCTGCCGATGGTCCATCTTTTGGCACAGCACCAGCGGGAAAATGTATATGAATATCTCGGTTCTCGAGCAAATTGATTTCACCAGCTGCTGACAATTTGAGATCTGCAGCTCTTGCCCTCACCTGTTCATGTAGAAAAGAAGATATTATCTATATGGTCTTAGATGTCTACTACAACCCTTTTCGATCTAGTCATGTGCACAGATATCGGGAATGGAATGTCATAAAAGGATTATGATGTCTCATTCCACCATTCGAAAATGTCAAGTTTGGTGTAGCACAACCGTACTGAGCAAAAGACATGTTTCTCTCTTGACTTAATAGCACCTTGATGATTGAACCACACAAGCTGAACCATCGGATAGTTTAAAGAGATATAAGTTAGCGTTAACCTATGCTTTGTATCCTAGCATAAATAGAAGCGTACCAATGCTTACCTATAGTGACAGTGCCATGTCCCATCCCATAGAACAAGTTACCCAAAGGAGACAAGAAGAAAGAAACTAAACAATAAAAAACCAGGAAGTTCCTTGGAAGAAAAAGGTATACAAGAAAATAACTTTGCTTGCTCTTAGGTACCATGCCTGGAGTTCAGGTTCGATGTTATACTCGGTTTGACAAATGCTAATTCTCTGGTGTATGTACACATCCAATTCTCTGGTTTGACAAATGCTAATTCCTCAAGCATACCAATCAAAATCTCATTATCAATGAAAACATTAAAATAAAATAAATGAATATCAGTACTATGCTACACGGTCCTCTAATGGTCCTTGGTCGGTATTTAAAATCTTGGCTGTGGAAGAACCAATAAAGATAATTTGAAAAACCTTGAAACCTGTTGCAACGCTCATAAAGTCCTATATTGCTCCATATGCATCATAACTTTGATGTTGAGATTCACGGGGGAGTCAAAGTGCATTTTACTTGACAATTTAATAGCAATTTGCATAAAATGGTCTCGACAAGAATCTAAGGAAGACATAATGGTAATTCAATTTAAAAAAAGATAAATGAGAAGTAAAAAAAAAAACTCTATATGAATTTTATATTCAGGATACATAAGATTGGCTGAAGGATCAGACTGAAAGAATCTACATAAATAATATATCTAGGATATACTGTTGCACAAGACCATAAGAACCAAGTGATCGAGCAAGAAAAGAAGTTTACATAACTAAAAATCAGATAAAGAGTACAAGACATGAAAAAATTGCCAAGAAGATCAGCACCCAATATGAGAAATGGTAAACAAATCAAACAAAAGAAAATTACCCATGTGAGAGCTATTTGTGCTGATTCTTTAATAACATCCCCAAGTTGTCCTGTAAGATGCAAATCACCTTTCCCCACCATCGTCGTGGCTTCAACAAATTGAACCTCTCCACCAAAGGATGTCCAGACTAGCCCAACCGATACTCCAGGAGTTGCTACACGGTCTGCAGTTTCTCTGTCATCAAATCTAGGAGGCTGCAATTTTTAGATAGACTATATTTTAGTAAAATCTTTTTGACAAGTTTAACTATAGTAAAAATAATTATAGAAAGTTCCCTCAAATTAAGATATAAATGACTACCCCAAGCACTTTCTCCAGCATAGCCTCGTCTACGGCCAGTGTCAAAGGACTTGCAAAAGCGTTTGATATGTCCTGCCTGTTGATACTCATAGGAATAACTTCCATTTCAATGTCCGAACCATCAGCTAGTCTTGTGTCCAGCAAGGACGTTGTCATTGGGTGCACATCTTTGCTAAGTTGAACCACACAATCTTTTTGCTCAGCAAGTTTGACAGCAGCCGCACGGGCAAGGGCAGCTAGATTCCTTTCAAGATTACGCACACCAGCTTCTCTAGTATATCTCTGAATTATTAATTTCACCATGCCCTACTCAGAGTCATCAAAATCAACTTAATCAGTGACAGGAAATTGCTTATAGAAAACTTAATTGCCGACATGGACAACCACTCTATGCATACAAACGATGCCTAGAGTCAGCCATTGGTAAAGAATAATAAATCATGATCAACAAGATGGCATGTGAAAGAAAAGGAATCATAATTGCCATCAATAACATCAAATCTTAGCAAACATATATATTTAAGAAAATATCTTCGTAACTCTAAACAATGCTAGATAAGGAAGACAACCAAGAGTAAGTAGCAGAAAAGGCTGGCTCATAAACAAAACCACTATTGACTAAGACATTCGGTAACTTAGTATATCACAGAAACAAAGATATTTGACTGTGTATTATTCAACTCCAATATATAGGAAAACAGACAGAAAGTGCAAATGGCTCACCAAAACCTCGTGCTTCTTGGTTCAATGAAAAGTTCAAATGTAATCAAGAATAAGTCATTTCTTAACAAATCCATTCAAAAACACTTCCAGTTTTAGCTTATCTGAGCCTGGAAGCCCCAATATTTAAAAACTTTTAACATTAACTGAATCCACGAAACATCAGGCTAAGCAAGAAACAAGGACTTGTAATCTTTAGTAATTAGTGTTGACCCATGAAAAAGCAGACAAATACATTAGTTAATTCAATCAGCTGATAGCAGGGCAAGTGCCTGAGAATTGTCAAGGATTAGGTAACTTCCCTATAATGGCTATGAATATTCATGCATTTCAGTTACATTAGCCTAATCTTGACACAAAAGATAAAACACAACAGATCTTGACAACACAGAAAAATTACAATCCGCAGCTATTCCTTTGCAATAGACTCACACCATTATGATCTATGTTAGGCACATGTAATCCCTAAAAGAATGTCCTGTTGTACTACTTTGAAAAACTTGATAAAGATGGGTTTTAGCAAGATTACACTTGGATCTGAGAGCGTAACAGATAGGAAGCAGAAATTTATAAGCACTAAGGCATTTGTCAGAACTCCATCCATCAGTTGGTCTAAATTCCATTTCCAAAGAGAATATAGAAATGGTCACAAACAGATCCAAAACAATCTGAAGGCTGGCGCTGGCACCTAATTAGACTAGCCAGTAAGGTGACTTACAGTTCTTACTGCCATTGGTGAAAAAGAAATAAAGCTCCACCACATCTAGACTTGGATGCTATTTCACCTTTTACATATTTTCTTCACTCAAAAAATTCAACCATTAAAATTGCAATAAAGTATTGAGCAGAAATTTGCACTACTAATTTGTTTTATGTATATGTATATGTATGTATGTCTATATATATGTATATGTATATGTATATGTATATGTGTATATATATATATATATGTATAATAATGTATATATATATATATATATATATATATATATATATATATATATATATATATATATATATATATATATATATATAATGTCTTGCAAAAGAAAGCATTCCAACAGCTGATGAAGATTGTTTCATATATATTGAAAATGATATTCCATAGAATGGCACCTCAGGAATTTGTAGAAACTCGGCGCTTAATCCATGCTGTTCCAAGACTCGTGGTATAAGATGCTTCATGGCTATCTTCAGTTTTTCTTCAGGTGTATATCCAGGAAGCTCAATGACTTCCATTCGGTCTAATAGTGGTGGAGGAATAGGTTGAACTCTATTTGCAGTTGCAACAAAAATTACCTTTGATAGATCAAAGGGAACATTCAAATAACTAGAATGAAAGTTAAGGAATTCAAATAAATTAAGAAATAAGGTGCTTAACATATATTAAGTCCAAAGATAAATTCCCTGTAAGAAGCAGTCACCAACTTTATCAATCTACCTCCAACATTGTCAAACAATATGGTCACACTTAATGGGAAGTATTCAGAAACAAGTGTTGAATTGCAGGAAAATACCAAAATAATTTACATCATATGAAAAAAGAAAACCAACCATGAGAAACAAGAACCAAAGAGAAATTTCATAATGGGGCTGTCCATTAATAAATAATGAAGCAAACCAATGCATCTTGAATCAAACACTTCAAAGAACTAGATTTATGGAAAGCTAACCATATTGAGTATGTGCACATGTAAAACATGAGACTCATATGGATTAAATTTAATAACAACTCTAAATCCATAATTAAGGATACTGATCATTGAAAGTTTTGTTCTGCTCTGGATCAAGAACTTCCAATAACGCTGATGCTGGATCTCCACGGACATCAGAACCTGTCTTGTCAATTTCATCAAGCAGCATAACTGGATTGCTAACAGCCACTCTCTGCAGTAGTAAGCAAAAGAGAGGTGTCTTATGCATGTCAACAGAAACAACATCCAAATGAGTAACAAAACAAGCAATCACCATCAACATCCATACATGTTAACTAAAAGTCTAAAATGAAGAAAAACATTAGGTTCAGTCTATAGAACATTTCAGAATTACAACATTAAGTAGAAGTAACTTTCTTACCAAGTGCAAAGTGCCAATGACTACTTAATTTGCAAAGTAATATGGATCTTGCTCTGGGGAAGGTCAAATGCAAAATAATCGCATACAAGGCACCAGGAGCAGGTTGACTTTTAATGAGTCACAGAGAACCTCCAGGTTTAGAGTTGCAATCAGTGTTGTCACAGGGCACATACCATGGTTTCCCTTTGATGTTCTTTGAAACCTTTTTACCAAGATAATGAAATTCTTGCTTTTAGATGAATTTATCTGTCCTAAGAGAAAACCCCAACAATTCCCCAGCTGACAAACTTCATGTCATCATAGCATGTTTCTAAAGTTCTTAGTGAATAATTAACGCAGTCAGTGTACTGCATATAGGCATGAAATGAAGACTGGAACAAATTTAGCATACACAGAGTACAACATTCTTCACTTTGAAATCAGAATAATCTTCCAAGATTTTAGCACATGATGTTGCCAGTAAGCCAAATCACCAAAAAGAAAAAGAAAATTAAAAATTAGTACTCTGGGTTTTCATCTTCCTACAGTGTTCAACCATCTTCAATGTTTGTTTGTTCATGAAAAATGTTATAACAATTTTACATGGAACAGATAGTGTCCAACTTTATAATCTTAGAACATAAAACATCAAAAGTCATAAGTTCCAAATGGTTAAAAAAAACTTCTTTTGCTGCAAATCAGCTTTGTCAAGAGCAATATCACTAGTCAAACAAAGAGCTAATCAGAATATGTTTTGAAGGATTCTATGATTGCATATATGTAAGTAAAAGTTGATCAGCTGAAAATCTTCATGAAAATTAATATAGAACTATAAAACAAAGAAGATGGATAATACTTGTAGGTTCATATTTAAAAAAATAACTCAGGACAGATTCAAAAAACCAATCAGACTTGTAAATATTGATTGGAGTCATTGGACTAATACATATGGAATGGTATTTGCTTGTCCAACCAGGAACCAGCATCCAGACTGAACAATTCCCCCAGTCTGGTTCAGAACTGATTAAAAAAAATATATGGGCAACTGTTGATAGATGAACTGTCAAGGCTCCTCCCCCTCCTCTCCTTTTCTTTCTCACTTACTCTTTGGTCCATGCCAACCATATTGAGGACATACCTTGTGCCAGTAGATGGACTAATACTGATCCAGATAAGGATCAAAAGGGGTCTTAGATCAAAATTTGAAAACTTGCTCATGACTACACTCATAGGCCATGCTATATAAAAATGTAAGACACTTCTAAACAAGAAGATAGATTTAAGGCAAAGAGAAGTGACAAGTTAAAAAATCAAAAGATTGAATCCAGTGAATCTGGCACATGATGGAACACTGAAGTGATTTTCTTTGACAAGTAACCTCAACAAGGTGAAAAATTGAAGAGATGAAAACGAAGATAACAACACCAAGGAATATCAAGCAGTAGGAATTTCCTAGAGCAAACCTTCAATCCATCAATAAGACGTCCTGGCATGCTCCCAACATATGTCCTTCGATGACCTCTGATATCAGCCTCATCCTTGACACCACCTAGAGAAATCCGCACAAATTTTCTGTTTAGAGCTTTTGCAATTGATGATGCCAATGAAGTCTTTCCAACTCCAGGTGGACCAACAAAACAAAGCACAGGACCTCGGGCATCTGGTTTAAGCTGCAATTAAGTGCATTTGCATCAGTGGTTAAAAATCTATTTAGATACATTATCATCAAAAACAAAACACAAAAAAAACGAAATCACGAGATAAAGATAGAGAGATTTAACCTTTCGAACAGCTAGATATTCAATGATCCGTTGCTTAACTTTGACCAACCCATAGTGATCTTGATCCAGACTCTCTTGAGCAGCTTTAAGATCAAGTTCAGGTTCTTCACTGACTTTTTGCCAAGGTAGATCGGCAAGAAGTTCCAAGTATCCACGTGAACTGCTATATCCAGGCTGCTGAGGTTGCATCTTTTTCAGACGCCTGCAAGCAAAACCTTAAGGTTAATCTCCCACAAGGTAACTTGGTGGAACAAATGGCATTTGTATCTGGAAAGAAATTATGGCATTTGGATGAAGCTAGTTAGTGATCAGTTGTAACAGAGCTGTTTAATACTGTGTTTGTTGAGGCTTTTCTTGCTGGAACATCCAAACAAAATATAATTTGTCAGAAGAGAAACAATTAAAATTTTTCTAGCATTTACTCTACACATACAAGACTAAATGTGGTAATCATAGCTTAAGTGACAAATAGGACAATTGAAGAATAATGATTAATGGCATTATGAAATTCCCAATCAGCAGATATACTGATCATCTGGAACGTTATATATGAATGAAACTCAATGATCCCTTGCTTCCATCCTCACTTCGCAACCACCACAAAGAAAAAAGAAAAGAAAAAAAATGTGCGACCAACTACTTTCTTGATATGAGAAAAATCAAACACACTCATAAGAAATATATTTACTTGCAACTTGGTAAGACAAAATACAAATGGTTTTCTTCCTAATGTCAAGAGAGAGATGACAATTGGAGTGGGATTTTTCTATTTCCTCAATTTTGTCATCCAACTTCAGTGGTTCCTATCAAAAAAAGAAATGGTGAGGAGAAGATATAATCAAATCATCATTTCAAGTTGAAGCACCTTGTTATCCATTAATTTTAGTTACAACTCCCTCTTTTCTACCTAAGCATAATTTCTCTTGAATCTCCAAATCTCTACTTTAATTATCGTTTAGTTTCGATTAAAATACATACCTTCTATTAGTGAGTTATTTCCCAGTTTGTTTAGAACCGATAAACCATTGAACATGGACAAACAGAGATGAGTTCCTAATGTATGTAGTTCATGAACCATTCTGAAAGGCTACAGTTATATTTTGTCCTCTGGTAGAAGAATTATTAAAAGAATTAAACATAACAAAAAGAAAGACCATAATACAGAAGAGATTTATAAGTGAAGGTGCTTATTAGAAGATATCACGTTAATGTGGCCCAACATGCAATAGAAAATGGATGAGTTCCTAGAAATGGTCAAGATGAAGAAAATTTTATCAGCACTCAGCCATCAGAAATCTTCAAACCAATATGCAGGTGAAAAGAAATTATTTCAGCGACTGTAAGACTCCAGTCATAAGCCAGATTTCACTTCAAAACAAATTCTACGACAGTAAATATAGGCTCACATGCATACATGAGATACAATTGAGACAGTCTTGACATGGCCCGACTAAATAAAGAACCCAGCTACTATGCCATATTAAGTACTAACCAGTGCAAAAGAAAAAAACCCACCTCAATTCTCTTTGAGCATGCTTCCATATATTAGGAGGCATTCCTGCACTTTGCATCTTTCTCTCCAAAGCAGCCACATCATCCTCATCATCATCATTATCACCAAGTTCTTCTTTTATGGCCCTCATCTATAGAAGATTCAGTTGTGAGATAATATATCAAGGAACAAGATACCCAAAAGCTTGGTATCTGGAGAAACAAACCTGCTGTCTGAGAAGAAATTCCTTCTGTGACTTTGATAGCTGACCCTCAACCTTCTGAGTTATCTTTTCTGCCACACGAATTGACTGTTCATCGAAAATGTAGATGTTAAGCACTTAAGCTTATAGAATATCCACTTGTCCAGTCAACAATGACAAATGTTTATAACTTGGAAATACCTACAAAGTTAACTCCTTTAACATACCAAATTCTGTGGAATTATATTCAGATGATGAGAAATATGATAAAAAACAAACAACACCAAACTTGACCTGCAAGTGCCTGTCCACTAGTTCAGTAGCCTTTGAGAGTCGAACTTTTAGATCAACTGAATCCAGCATAGATAACTGCTCCTCAAAGCTTATCTCAAAGCTAGCAACAAATATATCTGCCAACCTATGTACAGGAACTGTCTCAAGAAGAGCTTTTGTCCTACCAACAGTTTTCTGCTTCTGCAACAGTACAAAAAGTGTGAAAGATCATACCTACACTACCAGAATGTCTTCAGATAAAGTTAACAAAAAGCCAACAGTATGTAATTTACTTAAATAAAACCAGATAATTGTAGAGCATACAAGTAAAACTTAAATTATGTCAATATCTTTCCAATAATAAAAGCAAGACCATGGAGCATGATAATAATATTATAATTACCATTAGCAGAGAATCATGAAAAGATGTGTGACAAACCAAAACTAGAACACCAAGTTACAGAATATTATTCTTTTATATGAAACTGAAGGATAACAGACAAAGAAGATGGCCCAGAATGCAGTTAATATCCACAAACTATTTCACCTAGCACAACTGGTTTAAGCTTCAATTCAAATGCATTAAAGATTATCACATGATAATATGCAATGTGATAAAAATTTGTACCTGCTCAAGAACAGCAATTAGCTCCATGGCAGTAGCTTTAAATTGGCGAGATAGTAAAATGAGATCTGGATCTTGCTCTGCTTGCTCCAGCTCTAAGTAGGAAAGAGAACATTAAAATAGTTTAATAACTCATACCATCAAAGTCACAATAAGGACTTTTGACAAAGACATTTGTGTGGAATCAGCATAAGGTTTACTTCTGAGCATACACTTGTAGATAACGGATCTCAAAGATAAGCCCATACAGTTGAAAAAGAATACAGTAAATTATATCCCTTTCAAACCAACATCATCAATAAAAGTCACCAACCAAGAATGCACAAATTTGGACCCATATCCAACTGTTCAATTAGGATCCAGGACAAACCAGAAAGTATTAGAAACCAAAAAGGTCCACCTCTGGTTTCATCAAAGTTGGGTGCATTTGTTGTTGGAACACATTATGGACAGACATTCTGTAATCAAAAGATCCACTTTCTAATATTACAATGATAGGTTGCACTTACCATTGAAAATGTCTGTCATCATGTTACCAGTCACTAACATGTTTTACTAATCAAAAGATCCACTTTATAATATTACAATGATATGTTGTACTTTCCATTGAAAATGTCCATTGTCACTAACAGTCACCAAATAGCATGACCCTCATCTTGAGAAAGAAGAGAATAAGGCAATGCCAATGGATTTCCTTACAATTTAAACTGCATCCTACGTATATAAAACAATACCAAGTTTTAATCAAAGAAAAAGGACTCGAGATGGTCTTAAAACATAGTGAATTGTAGCATGGAAAACAGTAATTAAAAGGGCCTTACGGAACAAATATTAAACAAGGGCATCAGGAATATAAATTATGATCATAATCTTATAACTATATCTTCAAAGGTGAGACTTGGCATTCTTTTCTTTCAGATTGTCTTCTCTATTGTAGTCCAGGTGATACGCAAATCCTGGTGCTGATTTCAGCCTCCAACTCCAATGCGAGATTTCTTTTTTAATATAGATTTTCTTTAGCAAGACAGTGTAGTTTAAGCCTACTTTATTCAGGTTGCAGCATCAGAAACAAAAGCAAACTTATCATGTCACATGATAGACAAAAGCCTCATGGTCAACATAAATTCACCACCAAAGCCCTGTAAGCAGCCACATGTCAATTATCCAAACCAATATTAGAAAATAGAACTAATATGGCCACAGAAAATACCTTAGCTCTAGGCTTTTGTCTTGCCAACAACAATAACAATAACAACACAATACAAGAGCCAATCTATACACAAATGATTGGGCCCTTGTGACTTGTTGTTACAAAGAAAAAGCAGCGATGATATGGTGAACGAGTCTACATAAAGGACAATGAAAGCATTACATTCATTTAATCATCATTTACAAGCACCAAAACTCTCAGATTTCAAAATTAAAAAAAAAAATCCTACATAGGAAGAAAGTTTATCTTTACAATAAAAAAGTGGCATATATAAAATAAAAATTGAAAAAAATAATCAACAATGAATCTACTAGATAACTGAATGATAGAGAATCTTACCGGCTTTTGTCAAATCAAGTCGGTTGACACGTGCAACATAATATGTTCCTCTTGCACCAAGTTCCTGAACATTGAACCGGCACAAGCCTTCGAGGACAACAATATAGGTAACCCTCCCACTTGGTTTTTCCACTCCTCGAGAGAGGTGCAGTGCTCTAGCAGCAACTCCCCTAGAAATCGAAGTCTGATGAATGAGATTTTACAACCAAAATATAAAACCTGATAATGGAATTTTAAATCTGATAATGAGATTTAATAACCAATACTGAAATCCAATAAGAACATGTACAAAGAAAATAAGCTAATAGTAGTTTGTTTGCCATTGGTACAATGCACGGGCCTAAAATGTATTTCCCTAATAATTACAATCCACAAATCACACAAAATTGTTTGGAAAATTTCTCTATTATCAGACAACCGAGTCAAAACTGATAAAAATCTCACATTTTATAATTACTTTGTGTAGGAAAGATGATTATTCATTTGAACAAAAGCAGTGCATTCTTTTCCTCTGCTTGGGACGGGTTTGGAAGGATATAAACATGCTCACAATGGTTGCAGAACTGACAAAGAGTGGCAGGAAGAAGACCATATAGCCGGACCAAATAGTTGGGAAATAAGATCCCATTGGTGTTTCATGCATATCAGAAGAGACATTAAATGCCCATGTTGCCTCAGAATAATTAAATTCTTCCATGACAACTGAAAAGGCCCAAAATCAGAAATTAACCAAGTGATCCACTTAAGCATGTAGTTGACAACTCTCTAAACAAACTGTAACTGTGTAACATGTGACTAAAATTTGAATTTCAGAAATCTCAGTCACAATCTCAGATTGTTGCCAGCCAAGTGATGCATCTTTGTTTTTCCCATTTTTATATTTTTCCTTTGTTGCACTTTCCTTAACTACAGGATCTAAATTGGAAAAACCAAAAGAAAGCAACACTTAACTATCACTAACCATCATGTCGATTGGACTCAACATATCTTTGCTTTGCTTAACTATCGTACCTGGCCCCTTTCGTTCTTCATTGTGGAATTGTTAATAAAATCTGAATATGAAATGCATCTTTTAAAGATCTAGTTAGACCACCATCCTTACTAATTTAAAATCAAATAGATGCAAAGAGGACTCTTTCTATCTCTCCATCCACCCAAGTTCAATGTCAATGGCTTATATAGGTTTCTGAAAGAAATAAAGCAGTAACCACCAAATCAAAGTAATCTCAGCTGACAACATCCAACCATTTTAGAAGCTAACCAATGAGCAACCATATATATTCTCAGGCTATAACAGAATTTTTCCACCGCAATTTAATCAGAAAAAAAAAATAGAAATGAACATTTATAATACCCACCTGTTGTGCCAGTGAATAACTTCCTGTGCGTTCTTTGCATCCTGCTTCTGAGAATCTCCCACTACCTCTGCTGCTCCTTTCACACCTCGTCCCGCAGAATCACTTCCCATACCTACAGATAGCCAGACACGATAAATAAATAAATAAATAAAATCATTTTTTGGTCACACAGTATCCACTGAAAAGTAAAATTGCAAAACCAAGTCACCTGGAGCTACCATCGACCCTACACCCGCAGCCTCAGTGTCCCTAACTGGAAGCACGCCAATCAAACCCTTCTCTTCCTTCTGCCACAATTCTTGCTCCACCAGCTTCACACTGCAACAAAACATATTAGCACCACAATCACATAAATCGAGCCTATCCCACACATCTAATTGTCAACTGGAGCTTCCGAAGCACCCCAATTGTCACAAATTCCCCAATTTTATCAACCCTAAAGCAATACTTACAACTGCCGTCTGCTAACCTAATCGAGTAGTTTCTTGCTACAAAAGAGTCTTTCTCAAGAAAATCGCATAACAGATCAGTGGCGTTCCACGAAATTTAAGTTTACGGAGGAAAAAAAAACAGTAATCGATGGAAACGCCGGGGATTACCTGCTCGGCGAAGTGCAGCGGATTCGGATGATGGCACCAGGCAAAAGGACCTGGTTCCGGAAGGGCAAGATCGCCAGCCGGCTGGGTAGCTCCACCGGCTCCGCCATCGCCCAAGAAGAGAGAGAGAGAGAGAGAGAGAGAGAGAGAGAGAGGGAGAGAGAGAGAGAGAGGTGGAGGAGGAGGTCAGCGCCCTATGGTCGGCTCCAACGGGGTCGGCTCCCGGCTGCGGGCGGGTATAAAAAGGACGCGACGTCGCACCGTGGGCCCCCATGCCCATACTCACCGTGCCACCTCAGGCATCCAATCACCAGCGTCACGTGGCGGATGACGACGTCGTCGCTTGCGTCAGAAAGAAGCGGGTCCCGCGGGGTCCCATGCTCGGCCCCGCGACCCTCCGTTTCGTTCACCTGTCTCTATCGAGACAGGAACACCGCACCATACGCCCCTCACAGCTAAGCTCTCAGTGTCTTGACTCCCGAAGCCAAGCGACCCAGAAGCGACACCATGAGAGATCTGCGTGTTCCCTGGCTTCCCTTGTACGGGCGATCACCCGGTCCCGCGAGGCAGAGCTGTGCCGCGCACGTCATGCCCGATTCACACGACGCCTCCTCCTGACGAGGGAACACACGATTAAATAACACTTATTATCGACCGTAGACTTGGTGATGTTCCAATTAGTCGCCGTCTGATCACGAGGTGGCGCCCGAACCCCCTCGGTAACGATAGCCGCCCGATCCCCATCGGTCGGTTCCGGAGGCTTTGCAAAACCGTCACGGCAGCGGATCACGCTGAGGTGACCTGTCCGTTTCCGCGTGACAAACCACGTAGAATAGCTGCGTATTATCTTAAATGTCCGGCCGGAATAATGGCCATTAACGACGGCCACGTTGGCCAAACGAAGGATTCGATGGAGTGTGGAAGACGAAGGGTTGACTTGACTTGAGCTGCATCGCATTATTAGGTTAGTACAAGGGCGACGGTGGTGGGTTACCGATGGGCGTGGACTTAGACTTTGGATGCGGTGAGAAGGGCAAAGATGCACCGATGAGGCAATTTAAAATGCACAAATGATGTGGAAACAATCATATGTTTTAGTCTTTTGTTTGGAATGTTCTATGAGAATTATTAATTAGCTACCGCGTATTCTTAACGAACAAGGTTGAGATCCACCCGACTTCTTTCAAATTAAGGTTGGTGGCGATACTTCTTTTTCTTATTTTACAATATGCTTACAATAACGTGGGCCAAGGAAGAGTGAAAACATTTCACAAGGATCCCAACAAGCAAACATTTACGTGATTTGGTTCTCCTCCTCATGCAAATAATAAAAGAATCCAAATCCCCGAAAGATGTGCTAACTAGAATGAGAAAAGCTTCCTGGAAGAGACACACATCGAGGGGTTCATAGAGCATATCATATATATGAATCTGGAGATGAACGTAACTCCCTTGACATGATAGCTTTGTCTTTCATTCACATCACACTGACTCGAGAAATCTTCCTTGAATTCAGAAAAAGTGATGTGGTTTTTGGTGATAAAATGCAAAAAAATCTTGCTTAATTCTGCAAGAAATGAGATGAGGATCATCGAGTGAAGCAGCATCGTGTGGCTGCTTGGATCATTCCTCTCCACTTGCCTGCTGTCACTGTATCGCCATCTCCGCATTGATTGTGTCGAGGAAGGGGCGGTGCATCGGCATGTCCTTTTAAACGCCTTAACACAACCTCTCTCTCTCTCTCTCTCTCTCTCTCTCTCTCTCTCTCTCTCTCTCTCTCTGTGTTTGGGTGTATCGGGTTTTGATCTTTGGTGCCTGCACCGAGGAGCAGGAGATAAGGAGAAGCGTCGATGATCCTCAAGCGCGGCCTGGCATCGTCGTGGATCGAATCCAACGCTAGAGGTACGTGGGACAAAGCATCGTTTGCTTCTGCGGCTACCTACTTGCTTTCGTTCTCGCTTCATCTTCACCGGCGGCATCTGACGCTTCGAGGGCCGAGACCAGTAGCCCTTTAGTGTGTCCATCGACCCCGTCCCCACTCCTCCGTCGCCGTGCCTCGTCTTCCGGGAGTACTCTTCTGTTGCCAGGGCGAAGTCGAAGGACATCTCCGTTCTCAGGTGCATGTTCTCCATCGTGATGCTCGTCGTAAAAGGTGCGAGGATGGAGTTGCTTTCTGAGAATACTGGCGCAGAAGTGTCGCTGTGTGCGGCGGAGATTGTTTCGGCCCGCAGGAAGAAAGCGTCGGCCGGGAACATAAGAGACCTTGGCTCTCGTCTCTCCAGCCACTCCTCGCACTGTGTTCTCGACCTTTGCTCCCTTCTCTCGGATCCTACGGACCGCCACAATCTCCGGCGAGCATAGGAGAGTGCGGAGAGTTCTTCGAGGTTGGTTTCTATGTATACCCTCTACAAATTACCATGTTATGATTTCTATGTATATTTTTTGAGTGGCTATTTTTTATTATACTTTTATTTCTATTAGCAACCGGTAACTTGGGAGAGATTTCTAACTAATATGATATGATATATATATATATGAATATTTTATCTAAAAAAATTAATATTGAGTTTTTGGCATATGATGCTTCTTTAATTGGTTTTTATCAGAGGTGTCTTTTTTTTATCGATATGATAAAAATACCTTTGGTCTTTTTGTTTTGTCAAATTGATTCTTTTATCAAATTGATAAAAAAAATCACCTTAGATAAAAATCAATTAAAGGATATTATTTGATAAAAAAAACTCAATATTGAAAATTCTTAAAATAGTATGGACTTTCTCACAACACATATTTTTATTATTTACTCATATATATAGTCAAAAGCATAAAGTTTCAGGGTAAAACGGTCATAACACACATAAGATAAACGGATAAGATGAACTAGAGTGCCAGCCAACCAAGCTAAGGAGAGAGCAGAGCAGAGCCGACGCGAGAGCAGAGCAGAGCAGTAGCAGACATGGATGCCAAATTGCTGCATCCTTCCCTCTATCCCAATCACTGCTACCTCAGAAGGCCACGCCCTGTCTCAACCTCCCTCACCCGCCTCCGTCTCCATCTTCTCCGAGCGACCAACGACAATGAAGTCGCAAGCACGGGTGACAAGCCCAGCGGTGACTTAGCTGCAGCAGAGGACACCGCATCCGTCCCCGCGTCGCCGTCCCCGACCACCCTCAACATCAGGTACCGGCGACGGTCGCGGAACCAGGCCCGCCAGCAGAGCGCCAGGAAACCCCCGCCGAAGAAGGACTGGGAGTCGAAGACGCTGGGCGAGAAGGCGGTGGAGCTCTATGTGGGGGAGAAGGGCCTCCTCTTCTGGCTCAACAAGTTCGCCTACGCCTCCATCTTCATCATCGCCGGAGGGTGGATCCTCTTCCGCTTCGTCGGCCCTTCCCTCGGCCTCTACCAGCTTGACTCTGCTCCTTTGCCCCCGTCCGCCATCTTCAAAGGCTGACTATAAGCCCTTTCAACTACTATCTCCTGTACTACTCTGTCTTCATCATAATGAACAACAAGTTGCTTAATCCTCATCCATAGTGTTCAAATCTTACTTGTCTTTTACAAAACAATCATTTACAACGAAGCTATTCATCTTGTTTTGATGAGCAAAACTATCATTTGCAATCCTTCATCAACAAATCCATGCATTGACAACACAAGAAAACAAATCATATATTCCAAACAACTAAACAGGACCAGCATCACCAGCAGCAGCAGCAGCTCGTTTTCTCAACCTGTTGCGGGTCAATCGAATTGCCTCTTGCATGGCCGTCTGCTCTGGTGGTGGAACTGAGACTTTTACGGAGTCGGAATTGTCTGTGTCAACCTGCATTGGCTCCTCACTTGGAGAGGGCGGGTTAGCGGTTTCTGAATTGTCTGCAACAGAGACTGGTTCTTGAGGCTGGTGTAGAGATGCTGCTGCTGGCTGGAGACTTGCATCTGCCTTCGTCGATTCTTCCTGCGGCTGGCTCTTGATGGGACTGGGCGGAGCTCTTGTTTCTTGTGGAGACGGCAGAGATGATGCAGGTTGGTGAGCAGGTGGCGTTGCAGAAGGTAACTGAGGCTCTTGCTGTGGCTGCTGAGTTTGCTGCAGCTCCATGAGATTTTACTCAAGTGTGGAATTTTCCAAGATGCAGGCAAGAAACAGAGACTGATATATATACATATATCTATTGAAGTCATAATCTTATCAGGACTCTTGTAAGATTACTAGATCACGAGTATAATCCATCAAAGAAGAACCAAAACCAAGAAGCACAAGGAAGAAACCAACTTGAATTCAGTTGTCATCTGTTCTTCATATCATCATCAATGCTATCATTTTCAAAGTTCAAATTTATAATTTTTCTTTTTTCCTTTAAGAAAGGTTTGTTGCAGATTACCAAGCACATCAATCATCATGAGTCAAAAATTAGGCTTAAGCATATAGAATGCCATAATACATATGTATGTACAAGACAAACAGATTTCCAATTTTATCCAAACACTAATCCTGTCTTCTATAAGTTTTTAAGAGAATAAACATGTTTTGCAAAGACACGACCACATTCTGCATCTTCTAGTTCCTGTTTTCCGCCTAAGAGCATGAAGTAGACTGTAGACTCCATGAAAGGGAGTGTATTGATAGCCTGTAGCCTTTCAGCAAATGTGGAGTGAGTGAGAAGCAATCGTGGATGAGGAAAAGCTCAAGCATGAGCTGCAAAGTGGGAACATGAAGGAGTGCCTGAGTGTTCTAAGAATGCTACTTGTAAGCCAACCAAAAGAGTGGAAATGAAAAAGGAAGAAACTTGTGGCAGGTGGACAGTTCTGAAAAGAGGATATGAATGAAACACAACTTGATAAAGGCAAAGCCATGGTCCTAAAAAGTGGATGCATCACTAGCTTGAGGACCCAGTCTTGAGATGCAATTAATGATGCAGTGTCCATGTTAAAGGCCAGCATGAACTGTTGAACCACCAAATTGGTTTCTCCACATTTTTTGCTAGGCCCCAAGTAAAACAATTCATCCAAGTACAAACTTAGATATTGCAACACAAGGATATCAAAGACTCCAAATAACAAAGACTTTCTCTTTCAAATTGTGTAAAAAAATCCAAAACATTTGTATGAGCAGCATATGCCAACCATGACATTATTTTGCAAGCCAGGTGAAAAAAGTTATATTATACTACAGCTAATATGATTTTGGATCCAGAAAACAACATCATTTGGAAAAAAAGATGAAAACATCACAAAGAATTTTCAATGGCGAAATTAATGCATTAGAACTCTCATCCTTTGTCCAACTTAATTTTCACTTTTTCAATCATTTTTGCCTTAAACATAGAAAAATAGAGATTTCTTCATAATCCTTTATTTCCGTTCTAAATTTTACTCTTTACTACAAAGTATAGGAGATGATATCACTAATAATATACACATCAAACATAGTTATAATTTCACATGTATAACTAAAACTTCATTCTGCAGCTCTATTCCTGAATTCCTAAATGACTAGGTGACTTAATTGAGGCAGGCAGGTGCCCCAAACTGGCCTCATCTTTGATGCCTCCACAGTCCAAGGCCAACCAATAGGCACCATTCTTCAGCATCGGAATATGAAAGCTAGATGGATAAAGTAAATACCAAAATATTCATTTTTGTCGAGTTATATTATTTTTGTACACTCTTAGAGGTGAAGAAAATTTAAACTTTTATTGTTTCATTCATTCAAAAATATTTTGTAACTTCTTATATTTGTACTCATAAATAGATATCATAGGATTGATACCTACATGCAATTTTTCACACTCCTCTATCAAATTTAATCTTCCTATTTTCCATCTAATAAAATCCATGACAATTGTCCCAGAGTCAATTTATCATGTTTGTTTGTAGAGAAAGAAACAACAGAATGACGAAAATTTAGGACCTAAAATGAAGCAAGTTGCAATCTTTATATCATTGAACCAGGTAATTTAAATGAGTTGAACCTTCCAAAGATCTAATAATTTGATACGTTTATTTTCAGGACAAGTACAGATCCTCAAGGAATAATCCACAGCCATCAAAATTCATGCTCAATATATATGTAGAAAGAGAAAATTCTTGGCACCAATAAAAGGAAAATCTCATCATAGGCCTACAGCAAGAAAAAGCTATAATTGAAGACATCAAGGACCGATGTCCTAATCAACCATACCTGGAAAGTACGTGTTCTTGGTGCTTGTATCAATAAGGTAGCATGGTTCAGAATCTCAACAAAACTTGTCTGGCCATAGCTGGTAGCCTTCTGCCAATACATCGACATGAAATCTGCAGCTCTTGCTCTTAACTCGAGCAAATGACGATCGATGTCAGTTTCATGCTTCGCAATATATGGCCTGAAGTAAGTTTCATAGACATATGTTGTTCCCTGAAAAAAAAAATTAGATTTATATGATTAGCATAGAGAAACAAGATTCAGGCAGGGTGGACATCAAAGAAATTAACTTGCAAGTAAGTTGAAGTAAAGAATGTCATACTCTTGTCTTTGGATACCATAGATATATATAAAATGCCAATTTTGCCTCGCAGTACATTGGAAACCTTCAAAAGATACAAGGAAATAAGAACACAAACCGGCAAGAATAGAACTGATAACGAGCATCTAGAAAATTTCATTAATAAAAAGCTGAAAAACTTGCCTACCATGAAAAGAAAAGATCCCCAAATCTCTCCAAGACTGCCATCAATGCGACTACAATCCTGCAAAAGAATCAAAATGCAAGCCCATTTTGCCAGACATAGAGAAGAAAGTTGAGCAGATGGACTGACCAATACTGGCACCAGAAACGCAACTGCTCAATTCCTGGTTTGTTCAATTCCACAGTCTTATAGCACAAATAGGCCGGGTAGGCATACCCAAGAACCAGTCTGCGAATCACATCACAGTTGTCTCAGCGAACAAAACCAACAACCCAGAGCATTAAGATCATGGATGCTTACATCAAAGCTCTACTGACAAAAAAACCCATCATCATGGATGATCCACAACAGTTACTTACTGATCACTCTCCACAAGTTGATACAAAAGGCTGCGACATTACCAATTAAAATCTAAGTAGCAGATCAACCTTTACTAATCCACGAGGAAAACCATCGTATAAAAGGAAGGATTTGGAAAAGCTTGACCACAGGAAGAGAAATTTATCCCTCCTAATCCGATCAAAAATCTCTGGCACAACTCCATACGACAACGCGAACTAAATAGAAATCGGAAGCACCATCTCGCCCTGCAGGCCACACGAGTTCATCAACAAGCATCTAAAGCAAGCGATTACAAGCGACAAAGTCAACGAAACGAAGAGGCGCAAAGGTCGAACCTTTGAGGAGGAAATAAGATCGCCGGCGCGGACTCGGGAGATGATTCCGGGGGAATGGGGTGGTATTTAGTCGCAGAGGATCGAACCGAGAGAGAGAGAGAGAGAGAGAGAGAGAGAGAGATGACGACGATGATGTCGTCGCTGTCTACATCGCTCTCAATCCGCTGTCGAAATAATACGTCAAGATTCCCAATCCGGAGAGTTGGCGAGAGCGTAAAGAATGGACGGACGTGATGAACAGAGCGCGATGGACGATATCATCAGCCGTTCAAATGGAATGATCAAGGGGGGTTGCTGAGAAGATGAGCGGCCGTGATCGTTGTGGGACACCTGAGTCAACCGCACCAACTCAATTCGGTTGGGACGCGGCCATTTGGTACATGGCATGTTTAATCTTTAACCACTATAAATTAAATAGATTAATATGATTATTTAGGAAAATTTTAGATCCACTATATAAAATACACTCACACATTTCATGCTTTAGCAATGCAATAATAATCTACATTGGGATGAAATGAACCTGCCATGCTGAATGGGCCCCAGTGTCACAATCTCATGTTTGATCAAACAAATAGATAGTTTTTTTTATAAAAATATTTATCACAATAGCATCCAAAAATTCATTATATATAAAGAAATCAAATACATTATAATCAAATAATTGATTATATTATAATGAAAAATAAAAATGAGAAATGAGAAGCAATCTTAGTCAACGGTCCACGGCGGTGCTGTGGGCGCTTACAAATGCCACCCCGAGAAGCCATCGACGCTCGGCAACATGCAGCATTAAGAACGAGAGAGAGTGTCGTGAGATGAGCTTCTGGCCCCGGTCAAGTTCTTGTCTCGGGCTTTATCTCGAACAGTTGGCGGACACGGAACGCAGCACTTCCCATGTCTAATGGCTGCGCGACACTTCGGGTGCACTCGGGGCCCGCTCTTAGGCATTCGTTTCCTGCAACCAAAAGGCGGGTCGGTGAGCGTGATGGTAATGTATTTTGATGAGCCAAACCACTTTGTCCCCGTTATTGGAGCTCCGTTGTGATGGAGGAAGGAGACGAAGAAGCGACTCGCTTTCTGTGCCCTCTTTAATTCCTGGATTGGAGCAGGGAAGGAGCGGATCGCTGCGAGGGAAGGCGTGCGATGAGAGGGGCGAGGCGGCCGATCCACGCGGTGGCGACATGGGTGAAGCGGCAGCCGCCCAAAGTGAAGGCGTTCCTGTGCGTGGTGGCGGGCATCGCGGCCCTCGTCTTCCTCCGCTTCATCGTTCACGACCACGACAACCTCTTCATCGCCGCCGAGGCCGTCCACGCCCTCGGCATCTCCGTCCTCATCTATAAGCTTACCAAGGAGAGGACATGCGCTGGTGCCCGCCTTCTCTGCCCCCTTTTTATTTCATTTTCTTTGCCCGTGCTGCTTTGTTTTGTTTTGTTTTGATCTACCGCATACGTGATCTGTTGGTGGATGGGGCGGTAAGAATGCCGCTTGCCAAAGCTTGGGCATTTAAACAATGGATGCCCTAGATGGCATGGCTAAAAAGATATTTTTCCCCCCTTTGAGTTAATCCGGGGCTGGAGAGGGTTTTGGTTTCTACTAGGACCCTGATTTGGGAGTTTGTCGATGTTAGGTTTGTGGCATGGAAGTTCGAAGGAGAGTAGTATATCATTGATAGTTTCAGAATTTTGAGTTAATTACAAGGCTTAAGAGTTTTGCTTATGGGGATTACTAGCTTGAAACTTGCAGACTAGGTTTTCAAAGGGGAGAAATTGAAAGAAGATTTTTTTACCCCCTGTTTTGAATAGTACATTTGCTTAATGTTGATCTTGTTGTTCTACAATTTAAGTTTATCAAATTCCTATCGTATAATCCATGGTGCTTTATTGGTACTTTTACATTATCTAACTATTCTCATTGTTGATTATTATTGCAAAGATGTGTGAGATGATGAAATTATGTAAAGATCCACGGGGAAAAATGTTAGCTTTATATTATTCTGGTGGACTTTTTTAATGTTCTCTTTTTCATTTGCACCAAATTTTCTGATATAATTATACAATTCCTGTTTGAGGAGTTTTAAGTTTGTTTTGAGGTGAATTGACAATTAAGCCCTTTTATTGGGAATCCAGAACGTTCTGCCTTAGAGCACTGGAAACCTATGAGATAGATATTGTAACCTTACAATTTGTTACTCATTTATCTCTAAGCAGTTGATTTTATCAAGCCCGTTTTGAGAATTCATTTCTGTTACCTATATATGGAACCGGTTTAATAGGTCATCAGTTTTTGGAAGCTTTGTAATTCATGTTGCCTAATGCTAAGTTTATAGAAATTGCACTTGTTTTGTAGATCTAATTATGTTTCACTAACAGATTTATAATATGCAGGGCTTTCGTTGAAGTCTCAGGATTTGACAGCTTTGTTTTTAGCTGCCAGACTTTATTGCAGTTTCGTCATGGAATACGATATACACACGGTGCTAGATACTGCTACACTTGCTACTACTCTTTGGGTTATTTACATGATTCGTTTTAAGCTGAGGCCAAGTTACATGGAGGATAAGGACAATTTTGCTATATATTTTGTGGTAAGACATCTCATGTATTATATCAAAAAGCCTTTATATCCATGACAAACCGTTTAGAAATTTGTTTTTTTTTTGGGACAAAGTATTAGTTTTATTTTATTACTTGGACTGTTTTGTACCTGTAATGAAAAAAATATTGTATAAAGTTTGGTTGATGAATTTGCTTTTCAGTGCTCTTTTTTTTCCTTTACTTAGAACATACCTATTAAGCACTGTGTTATTGCCAAAAGAGTCATGTCAAGGAAAAGGATGCTTGTTGTTTTTATTTGTATCGCTACTACTATTTTCTTTATTATTATATCTTTGTGTTTTTGGCAGCTTCTTTTTTACTATTATGGCTACAGAGTTTCTTCGCATTTGATGTTCTTAAGAAAATTCATGTCTCTTTGCTGGTCTCGAAAGAATTATCCATGATAAAAAAACACTTTTTTTTTGTTTATAAGATCATGAATGGATCTTATCTCTCTTTATATGATTGCAGGTTGTGCCATGTGCGCTGTTAGCACTTGCTGTTCATCCTTCTACGTCTCACAATATTTTCAATAGGATCTGTTGGGCATTTTGTGTTTATCTGGAAGCCGTTTCGGTGTTGCCCCAGTTACGATTGATGCAGAACACGAAGGTACAACCTGGAATCAGAGAACCTTGTAAATTTTTAAAGAAAAAGTTTCTAATTGTATCTTTAAACGTGATCCTCAGATTGTAGAACCGTTCACTGCTCACTATGTTTTTGCTCTTGGGATTGCAAGATTTCTGAGTTGCGCTCACTGGGTCCTTCAGGTTGGTTTAGTATGAAACTCTGCGTTCTGACTAGGTTTTATAGATTTGTATTACTAATATACCACTGATATATTTACAGTAGAGTGACTTCACATGCATAAGCATGATATATATATTTTTCTCATACTGTTGAAGGCTGGAACTTTGTAGGATACCGGTTCTTCATCTATAGTCATAATTTGTTGATATAGAGTCACATATTATTGAAAACATGTCTTACTATTTCTGCATAAGTTTTGGATCTCTTGAGGCCTCAGCATAGTTGCACATGAGTTTCCTATTGAGCTTCAATTTTGAATATTTAAAAATTAGATTTTACATTGACTCTTGTTCTTTCTTTAAACCTTGTTAGTGCAGCCCCTACTAAAAACACCATTGTTGTCCTGTGCCATTTTTGTGTTGTCAGCTTGCAAGGCATATCTATCTTTATTTTCTTGGTTTTGATGTGGAGGTCATATTTATATGCTCATGGCGTGTCCTTGCTTGTCAATTTGTTTATGTTGATGTTTCACACCACGGCTAATATTAGTGTTAATATTTTATTTCATTCCACATGACCAATATTTGTGTCAGTATTTTAGCGCACATGTTTGGTACCATTTTAAGTCTTTCCTCTCTTCTGAACTTCTATATATCTTCAAGGTCATCGTTTCTATTAATTGTATTTACAGTCAGAAACATTATGGATTGGACACAAACTCATGGAGAAACCAGCTTTTGCATGATCTCACTGTAGATGTTGGTTGAAACCTTTGGTTTTCTTGAAGTCCAATCCAATTTATGCTATTTTGACCATTCCACAATTATTTTCTTCCTGATTGTCTTGTGATTATCTTTGAGCGAGAAAATAATATGAAGAAGAATCAAGTAAAACTTAATAAGAAAAACATGGAAAAATAAATTGTATTCAAGTGTCTGGCATCAGGCAATTACGGTTTTCTTTTGGAGTTCTAAATTTTAAATGGTTTGTATAAGAAGGTACGGGAAGTAAAAAAATATGTAGTTAATGAAACAGACGTAAATAAGAAACAACAGAACCTCTGGAAACATGGTCGCTCGCTATAGCAGGCGTGTTGCATGATGCATTTCCCTCTCGGTGTTTCTTGTAGGTCCTGGACACTCGCGGACGATTGTTGACAGCTTTAGGGTATGGTTTGTGGCCACCGATGGTTCTTCTTGCCGAGATCGTTCAAACTTTCATTCTCGCTGATTTCTGCTATTATTATGTGAAGAGGTAAGGAAGATTCTTTCGATATGGCCTTTAATTCAAAACGATAATTCTGCCTTCTCCTTTTCGTTCTCACTCTTCCTCCTGCAGTGTTGTCGGTGGACAGCTGGTGCTACGGCTTCCATCGGGTGTAGTGTGATCTTCCACGCACGTCAATCCTCTCTCATGCGAGGCCTGCAGCGGTTAGAAAAGTTGAGTTATGAAGTAGTCTTACACTAATGTGGGTAGAAATTGCACGTTAGCTGACTGTATGCAGCAAGTAAAGCATAAATCTAGTTTCTCGAGGATGTTTTATCATTTATGGTTGACCTTGGGTTAAATTATTTTCTATAACAAGACTTTCAACCTCCTAGCTTCAAATTTTGTAGACTTATCACATCCGGCTTTTGGTTTGAGAGCATTAGATTTTTGTTTTCATTGGTAAACCTGATCACATATTGAGCTAAAGGTTTCCGGGAACAGGTCAGTGGATTATTGCTCTACATGTATTTTTTGGAATAGATTATTAGATACTTAATTGCATACTAATCGGATGGTGGGGATAATTTTTTGAATGTTAGGTACCATGATTCTCTCAAGGTCAAAGATCATACCGTTCCTTTGGAATGTTAGGCACCATACTCCTCGATGTAAGTATTATACATCACTTGTGTTTAAAATTTCAATAAGTAGTTGTAGCCTTCTTCACTTACTGTATTTAGATTAATAAAAAAATGTTTTTTTATAAAAAAAATATTATTTTTAATCGATAGGAAAATAATAATTTCGTAGTAGATGCTTAACATTGACGTCAAAAAGAAAAAAGAAAAAAAAATCCCCACTAACCAAATTGAAGATGAACACTTAACTGTGTCTCTTCTTCCAGCGCCGACGTGGCCGCTTTGTATGCGCTGTGCTGCTGCTCCCACCCCCACACCAAATCCCATCCCCCCCCCCCTCCGGGAGGCCGACCCGACCCGCCGCCGGCTGTTGGCTGCTGCTCTGGACCCGCCGGTGATCGACGGCTGTGGGGTCCACCGGGACCATGTCGCCGCCGCCGACACAGAGTAACTTTTTCCTGCCGCCGCGACGTTTAATTCACTCTTCGGCGCGCGATCTTAAAGAGGAAGATAGAGTAGATTGATTACGTGGCGCGGTTGTGCTGGTGGTGGAAGCACGGAGGGGTTGGCTGATGGACTGTGCAAGTGGGCTTCGGACTCCTCTTTCACCTGATTCATCTTATTATTAAGAATATACATCTACGATACGTATACAATTAAGTTGAAATAAAAGGAATCGAGAGAAAAATATAGATAATAAAATGGCAAAAGAAAAGAAGAGACTCGTTCGAGATTGGCTTTATTGTCGGCAAACGAAACCATCGTCCCATGCTGTTCTTCCACCCACTGCTCACCGCGAGCATCAAATACAATAAAAATCTTAGCAGGCCAGAGAGAGAGAGAGAGAGAGAGAGAGAGAGAGAGGATGACGGTAAACTTACCATGATGTATTAGTTTTTTATTAAATAAACTTTTTATTAGTTTAGCATTGTATATATAAATAAATATTTCTGCTAGTGTTAGATTACACAACATGATTTTTTTAATAAAATAATTTTATCTTTTTTCTAAATCTTTTTTAAATATTTATATAATCAAGTTTTTTTTCGTTCTAACCATGATCTGCTATACCGAATAATTCTACTCGATACAAGTGATACGTATCGATCCGACAAGATACCAATACACGGATCACATGCTATCGATAGGTATAAATTTTTTATTTTTTAATAAAAAAATTATTTTTTAAATCTTTTTAATATGATCATCGTCGAGGCTCGAGCGATATGTCGTTTTTATATATATATTTAATAATTTATATATATTTTTTTAATAATATATATATATTTAATAATTTTTTTAAAATTCTCTTGGCAACATCGCTTTGGCAACATCGTTCGAGAAGGGAGACGACGTCACCCGTTGACTTCACAAACTTCTCCCGAGGCGACATCCCACGAGCGAAGTCGTTAGGGAATACATACATATATATATAATTATAAATATATATATACCGAACGATACGTCGAAACGTACCATTCGATATACGATACCATACCACATACCTTACCGAAGATGTATCGAAACTCTGATATGATACGATATTACAGACATTGGTTCTAACCCTCTTCCGTGTTCTTTGATTTACAATTTACGATTGTCTCAACCTGTCTCTGCTGCTGCCACCACCTTCGTCATCGTTGCTATCGCGGCGGACCACCTCCTCCAATGCCATAAGCCATTGAAGGTGACATTGGCCGCCCTAATGTGATCAAGAGAATATATTTCATCAAAGATCAATTAATGTCACACACAAGATAGTATTACAGTATCGTTACATAACTAGGAAGCCATAAATGATGAGTAGATGTTTGTTACATGTAGCGGATTCGTTGCATGCTACAATTATGCGCATCTGAGACCTCAACCTTTGCGACTGTGTCTGATGTTCTAATGCTCTGCCGAGACCATTTCTTCCCGATGCATGTTATGGTCCCATGGTCCGAGTTCATCTTAGGAAGAAACAAATGGCAGCTTTCTACACCAAAAAGTAAATTTAATCATACATAGCCACGTAAAAGAAGAGAAACAACATGACTATACAAGCAAAACACATTCTTTGAGGAAATGATAGTTATACCGAGTGTCGTGCAGGTTTACTGAGGAATTGCATCGATGCAGAACTTTTTGAAGTTCAAACACTCATCGACCAAGAATTCACTGTGTACACGATACGATCAGAGACGTTCCAATGCAGTTTCTAAATTTAGACAGCGTCGATGCTTACAAGATTCGCTCAGCCATCTGTGGTGGATCCCATCTAGGACTCCAAGGGTAATCACTTATTGGCGGCGAGGATATTGGTGTGCCTTGAGAATTGAAATGCTGCATATCATGACAGAACGTTGATCAGATTGCAGAATATCAATCTTCTAATGCATAATAACAAATAATTTTGAGATGTGTTCCGTAGAGAAATACATGAAAATACTCCACTTCACTTACAAACTTTTTTAATAAATTGGAAATACATATTTATGATTACATGAACACAATGTGTTCGAAAAAGTCCATCTTCTGCAAGCTGATACCCTATGTTTAAGCTATAGTCAGAGCAAGATCACTTGTTGACACAATCCCAGTAGGGGTTCTCCAGTACTAAAGTTCAACATACACCATGGTTATAAAATGAGTCACATATTCCCAACAATTTACCACCGCAAGATCCAGCCTCTATAAAATATTAACACTATCCGTTTCAATCTTGTCCTCTTCAAGAAGTATGATTTTAAACTTCTTAATTCTTATCAAACTAGTATAAGCGAAAAATCTCGTGCAAAAGAATACAAGGTAGATAATGCAGTTTCATGATGCAGGTATAACACATGAATATAACAGAAATCTACTTTATCAAAAACTTAAGCTTGACCTAACTAAAAGATCAGGCCCTTGTGAAGTAGCTTTAACAGGAGCTCAAGTTTATGTTTATGTGATTAAGTTTATGGTTGTGTGTGTATTAAGTTTAGGTGATTTAGAAATACATAAATTATAACTGGAAGAAGACGACCTAAACACTAAAGATACCTGAGAACTTTGCATTACCAATGTTGGTTGCTGCTTTGGGAACTGTGTGGGAATTGAAAAGTGAACCTAGAAACAAAAAAACTGCAACCTCAGCTGAATGTCCTCAACATGTTATAAAACATTAAGTAGCACGAGCATGAAATGTGAGATAAACTTATTACTAATGTTCACCGATCAACTAGGCCAAATAAAAAAGAATAAGCAAAGACAGCACAACTGCATAAACTAAGGAAAAAAAGACTTAAGCAAACCTGAACTTAACAATGGTTGACTCAGAGATAGCTTACAGAGGTACATGAGGCAGAAGATGGATACAGACAAAGGGGACATCATAAATGTGATACCATATAAAGTAAATAAAAGAATTAAATAGTCAATTTGATGGCTAACATAAAAAACAATATCTTTGGTTGAAACTTCGTATGTTTGTTCTGATTTTATAAGTGTTCTCTGGTATTGAATTTCATTTTGAAAGATGAAAATTTTCAGCATGTATATAGCACACCTTATGCCACTCAAAATATGATTGTAATTTCTAGATGCAGACAATGTATTCATATCTTAATTCATCAGACCAAGAAACATTCTGTTCCCAATTCATGCTTCACCCATTCTGGGAATAGAAAGCAAAGTGGATTTAGGGGGATTATGTTTTATATGCAATTATGCATAAACCAACTTGAAGTAGAAGTTCATTTGAAAATAATGTTAATTTCTGATGACCAGTCTGAACTATATTAGCTAAGTTACACTTATGTTGACCTCAGTTTGATGTGCCTCTGATACTACACATGATATGCCAGTCACCTGTTATATAAAATGAAGATAAATCATTCTTGAACATACCAAAAATGTAAAAGCTCCAGAGGCACAAAGCACAGTAGCTCTCCTGCACAATACCTGATTGAAAAACAAATCATAATGGATTCTGCAAAAATACACAAGATTACACATCAGTGCTGTATGAGGACAGACCGGATCAGCTTCTAGTGGCCTTCCAAACAGAGGAGATAATGCCTCAATAAAACGTCTTCTAGCACCAATTGATGCAATTGCCTCCACAACCTTTTAAAGGACCCCAGTACATTAGAAATAAGACATACAAAAACTAGTAATTAACTAATAAGCTAGGCAGAAGAGTTCATTAATAAAGCACATGTAGCCATGCATTGCTAGATACCCGATATTATGAAATATTATCTTTTAATGTAGCAAACTTCTAATCTTATACCTTGAAACGTTCTGCGTACAGACTCTGGGACATGAAGATATACTACAAGTTTCCTAAATGAATATACATTAGGTCTCTCGTTCACTGTGAATTAGATATAAAATTTCATGAACTGTAGAGGTAAATTCTGATGCATCAATTAATTACTGCTGAATTTTTATTTAGGAAGGAAAGCAACTAACCTGCAATTTGAGATTGTCTTCTACAGCAGGAAGGTATTCAGCCATGCACCTTTACACAAAGCAGCCAGTTTAAGCAAAAAACTTATTTTAGTAATGACATTTAATAAAACACATTTAGAAGAAAACTGAATCATATGTGTCGCCAATCTTAATGGAATATAGGATGGCTTACATTCCATCTAACCATGGTGGAAGTTTGACATCCTCTATGGAGAACAAGGTCTTCACTTCTGAAGTAGAAACCAGTTTTACCCGTGGAGCAGCAGGAGCTGAAGAATAACTTCTACTGACAGGAAAGATAATCTGCACAATGCAGTAGACCAAAGTCTAAATGAAATTCCTAAAATAAGAATATCATTCTATGAATCAAATGTAGAACTTGAAACTTATATGACTGGATTAAGGCTCATAATTACGTTATGGTCATGATTTAGTAGATGTGACAACAAAGGAATCATACAGGAAGTTTGCATTGAGGTTTATCCCATAATATGGTGGCATAAAAGATTACCTGCAACTATAATCTTGAAACAAAAGTAGCTTAGCTTAACATAGACATCCTAAGCAAAGCCATTAACCCACTGTATCAGGAAATCTTTCCTGCAGCTCTTTTTGTTTTTTCCCTTCTGTTTCATCTTTCACTGTGTCCAATAAAAAACAAACCAATTACCAATGCTCCTCAAATTTGTCATTTGCCTATTCATCCTATGCACACTGATTACAAGCAAAGTTACTTTCTGACAGCCTGCACATGCAGTGCTCACAAATTTCTGGAACCAATATCCCTTATATCAAGCTTTCCAGGTCCACGTAGATATGATAAAGATTTTTTGAATTTTTGGAGGCTTTCAGAGAAGATGTCAATCTCATGGTCACCCTCCACACTGGTTTTGGGACCTTTTTTCTCTCTTCTTTCTTCCATCTATCTTTATCTTTTTAAACGACAATGGCACAGCACATGCCAATGTTGACAAACGAGCAAGGATCAATCAGTTGTTGAACCATAAGCATAATCATCGACTGGCTCGATGGTGGCTTCCTGGTTGTAAATCCATGCTTGTAACCTTGTGCTAGAACATAATCTAGATTAAGAAAAAATGTTCTCATAAGCACAGGTTGTTCAGATGCTCATACAAGCCATCAATGATACAAGTCGTTCTACTCTCCGAGATAATTTGCTGTATGTTATACTTTCTCAGGGACTTTTACCTTCACAACCTTGCTAATTTTTTCCCTCCTACAACTTACTAGCTTAAAGAGAAAAGAAATGAAAATAAAAGGAAAACACACAAATAAACCAACCAACAAATGGGATCTCTAGTATCAACTACATCATACACTTGCATTGCTGAAAAATAATCAAAATCACAGCAACACCCATAATGCACCTATCGCAAGAAGTTAAGAGTGAGTTCACGATTAATCAACCACATTTTGTTATATTTCAAGGACTTCTCATAGGAAATCACAAATTCAAAAGAAATATAACTCTAAATTGAACATCATCTCATTATTGACAAGCATATGAACTAAATTAATATGATGCACCGACTAACAGTGATGAGCATGTACTGACCACAGTTCTATCAAAGTCATAACCAGGCTGGGCTCTTTAGAGCTAACCCTGAGCTCCTTCAAATAGAATGCCTTAGAACTTGAGTAGGATTATGAGACTCAGACAAGTGATGCATCAAGCTCAAACTTACATCTCTATGAGAAAATTCATTTGACAGTCTAACCTGAACAAAAAACTTAGCTGAGACCAGTATTCCGTAAGTGCCTTTTATAGACAGACCATGATTAAGTTTCAGTATATGGCTAGACCTCAATTGTTAGGTTCGATGGCTTGGTAATAACAATAGCTAGCAAGGAACCATCATCTACAGAACACAATTATTAAACGACATTTTTGGAATAAGAATGTCAATCGACGCTTATAATTACATATGAAAAATCATACTATATCTTCATAATCAGATTTGGTAGCAGTTTATGATATCCTAAAATTGTTGTCAAAGCATACACAAGACAATAAATGTAAGCATGCATAAATATGATCCGGCTTCATTCTCCAAAATTGTTGCAGCCGCATGACACATATTGTTTTATTTGTGGCACTTGCCCTGGGCCCTATGGTATTCAATAAACAGGATCCCTGACTTAAAATCTTTTAAAGATGATTCAGCACCACCATTAATCACGAGAGAAATACATGACAATTCTGGCACTTGCTGGCAAAGAATACTAGATCTGTGCAAATACATATCCTTAATTTGTTTTCTTTCTTCATGATTCTTATAAAATTACACAAGTTGTGTGGAACTCACAATCTAACTAGATACACCTTCTTAGAGGTAGTCAGCAAAAACCATGATAATCTTTTAAGGAGGCATGAGAGAGTTCAACTTGAAGCTTCACTTATTTTCGGCAACTACTTGGTTAATAATATACACGGATAGTCCAACAGTAGCCCAATTTAACATACTTGCAGAGACAACCTCACTCAACAAAAATTAAATGCACTAAATGGTCAATATTATTATTGTACCACTTGCAAAAGACATCAAACAAACAGAACCTGCAAGTAGATCTTCTGCTGATGTCTCCAGGTGCATGCAGGTACTAGCTTGTTTAAGTTCATATCCAGTAAAGGTACAGCAAACTTCACTTCCTCCGACTAGACAAGGATGGATCACGAGGTATAGTAGTGAAATAAAATATTAGCTATAGATCCTTCATCAAAATTTGCAATTATGTGAAATCTAGAACAGGCAGAGTTTTTTAAGAAGCTTACCCTGTCAGGTAAGGAAACCAAACAGACTTCAATTCCCTGTAGAATAAGCAACAATCATTTTCAGTCTCCAACAGGTTATAGGAAAAATCAAATAAAAATAAAAGAAAAAAATAAGGGACAAAGTTGTTCCAGAAACAAAGAAAACACTGGAAGTATTGATAATATATGCCACAATGAACAAAAGAAAGGTGAATGTCGAGAGATCCAACAGTTCATAGGGCTTGTTCACTACAAGAGCACTTCACCTTGTATCATCATTCCATATTTCAAATTGAAATTCAAATTACAATTGTGCATGCAATGACAATCAGCATAATGACATCTAAGTTAAAAGTTACCACAACAATGAAGACTGGCTAGAAATCCTTTGAAATAATGATTCATCATTCTCTATTGCACTTACATAGTAATGCATTCCAGCCACGAACTAGACGTGGACACCATATGACATTGTTAATCAAGACAATTGGCATGCCATCATAAACGTAACCAACTAACAATCAAATGTATAAAATTGTGAATTTATCATCATAATAAGTGTATTGTGCTCCATCAGAACATTCGGACAGAATGATGGTACTGCAGTTATAAATGGGATAGAGAATCTTAAAATAAAAACACATAGGTCATCATTTATGTCAACAAAATCCAATGATCAATTAACAGAACACTCGATGCATTTGATTAGAATATTTCAGATGTAAAATCGAATGGCCTTCAGCGTAAATGAAAATTTGTTTTTTGTGTGTTCAGTATATTCACAGAATACAGTCACCTTAAGTGTACTTTATTTTTAAGTGCTACCACAAATGACTGTCTAAATCAAACATACTTCATCATGTTGGTTCCATAAAAAGGATAAAATGCATGACAAAACATTGAACACAGATGATAGCACTCATGATATGTGCTCATGTTGTTCCACCGAAGAAACAAAAAGGTTCATTCTTTTTCAAAGATGATTGCCACATAAAACACTTAACATGACTTTAATCAAGAGTATAACTTATAATTACCAATTAAAGTGGAAAAATCAATTATTTTTAACCTAAATTAATAAAGATGTCACATGCAGTTAGCCCTACAACACGATTATTTCATGTCCTCAGTCATAACCCAATACTCAATTGGTCATAGTCATTAGAGTGCTTGTGAACATGCCAGACGGCAAGATGCCAATGTTTGTCATACAGTCATTTGATTTTATTACGGATCAAAAACATAATCTTGTGGAGGGCACATCCATTTGTAAGTGCCAAACTGGTAAATTGTAAACATAGGATCAATTACCTCCCTGGGAAGCATAGTATTCATTTCAAACTTCAGCCTCGCATCATCAAGCTCCCCTACCCTCCTCCTCTGGTAATGCATGTACAGATCCCTATTTCCGGAGCAACAAGTAAGCAACCACAACCAGACACGACAGCATCAATCGCCTCAAAGAAGAAGAACTGGGAACCTCAGTTCATGGACGAGAGCCATCAGCCTCGAAGGGTCTTTACTGTTCCAATCGCACAAGCTGCTCTTGCTCACCCGCGCCTCCCCCTCACTCGCAATATCGCCAAGGGGATCAAAGTCGTCGTCTTCCGACGAAAAGACGACATCCGGCGCAACGGACGGGTGGAGCGCGTCGTAGATCACATCGCCTGCAAGAAATCCAACTCCAATTTGGGGGGAAAAGCACAGGAAAACTCAAATGCACGGCGTTTGATCATCACGGGAGGCAGTGCTCACATTTGACGTAGTCGAGGCAGAAAGGGATCGAGAGGGTGAAGCGGTCGGAGAAGCGGGCGTTCCTGGAACCCGCCCATATCTGCTCAACCTACACGGAGACCGCCATGGGATCAAAGAAAAGATGAGGGCTTCAGAGGGGGATCGGATTTGGGAGTGGAACGAGTACCTTGACGGAGAGGGGTGAGTAGGCGAGGAGGTGGTTGAGTTGCGCGGCGATAAGCGGCAACAGCGGTGGCTCCATGGACGTGACCGGCGTGGCGGAGGAAGGTTTCGCCCCTGGATCGTGGCTCGAGGGCCCGAGTTGAAGTGCGCCTTTCTCCGCCGTCTTCACAGAGATTAAAATAAACATAAAACTAAAAACAAAAACAAAAACAAAAACTGAAAATAAATAATGAAAATAAATCTTTAACTTTTTCTTTTGTTGCTTTCTTCCTACGTTTTAATAATATAATAATATATCCAATGCTTCTGAATAAGTTATTTAATATTTAAAAAAACATTATAATTGACATAGGTTGAAATTTCTCTATTTATTTCTGTATATGAGTTTTTTTCTATTAAGTTTTAATTTTATTTATCTTAATTATTAAATAAATTTTATGGCATTTTGGTGGATGTATTAAAAACACTATAAGCCTATTAAAAAAATACTATAATGGATTAGTCCTAAATACATGGGTGGATTAGCTGTTCTATCATGGATTAGTCCAACCAAAAGGATCAGATAAATTCTCCCAAAATGACCAAGAATTCAATATTTTATTGTTTGACATTGTTGAGGACTATAGAACGAGCATCATCAATCATCCCATTCCTAATCCCCCCCACATATTGGAACGGTTGCTCTGCGAAGAAGATGATTTCCAGGTGGCTTCCTTCGAAGTCCATCGATCTACCAACTCTTGCATGGCTAAACAATGATCATTGAGCTCCCCACTCCATGATCTTTCCTTTAAGAGTCGTCTTTTAGGTCGTCATCGATGTCTTCTTCCTCGTGGCGAGTTGCACCAGCCCTTCCCTGCGAGCTCCTTCAAATACCCTTCAGTCTCATCCGTCGGAGGTCGCACATCCAACACAGACCGAGCACTCATGGCTTCCTTCTTCCTCTTCCTCTGCATCTCTTCGCTCATCCTCTGCCCACCTTCGCAGGCTGATGACGCCGAGGCCGTGCACACTCCCTCGGGGACAATTCAGAGGGAGACGAAGCAGCAGATCCTCGCCACCGTGCCTCCCAACCCGTCGGGGAACACCGAGCCCTTCCTGACTTCTCCCTCGGGGAAGTACGTCGGCTACCTCCTCCGCCGTGAGACCGCACCGGGCGCCGGCGGCATGGGCAACGACTTCTGCTACATCCAGATCCAGGAGGCGGCGTCCGGAGCCAGCGTGTGGGAGTCGGAGTGCGAGCCGGTGAGCAGCGCGAACGCGTGCAGCCTCGTGTTCTGCGATGCCGGGCTCGCGGTGTTCGACGGGAGCAACCTGGTGTGGGACACCGGAGCCAGTAGCCACAACAACTTCCCGGCGACGTTGGAGCTGGTCGACCACGGCGACATGAGGGTGATCGACAAGGACGGGGAGTTGGTCTGGAAGGCCAGCGACGACGCGAGGGTGAATCAACACTGTGGGTTGCCAGGCTCCCCGGGGCTGCCGTCCGGCGCGCCACCGTTTGTCGGGCCAATCGGTGGACACAACAACCCTCCATTCGGCCAGCAGCCGCAGCAGACAACGCCGTACCCAACCAACGGAGCTCTGCCATTGGCACCGGCGTCGGCGCCGTTGGTCGCACCAGCGACCGGAGACGAGAATAGCAACGGAGATCTGCCGCTTGCACCGGCGTCGGCGCCGTTGCTCGCGCCAGCAAGCGGAGACGAGAGTAGCAACGGAGATCTGCCGCTTGCACCGGCGTCGGCGCCGTTGCTCGCGCCAGCAAGCGGAGACGAGAGTAGCAACGGAGATCTGCCGCTTGCCCCGGCGTCGGCGCCGTTGGTCGCGCCAGCAAGCGGAGATCTGCCGCTGGCACCGGCACAGCCGCCAGTTGTCGCACCGACGGGTGGGGACGGCGACCTTGCAGAAGGGGTGCAGCCTTCAACGAAACCGATCGACGGAGCCTTCGGCCAACAGCAAGAGGAGCATCAGCAGCAGCCACATGGATTGCATGGGGTGACGGAGCAGCCGCTGGTGGACAACACTCCTTACGACAGCGGGAGCTCAGGGAAGGAGGGATCCGTCGTGCTCTTCTTCTCGGCCGTGGTCGGTCACTTGGTGCTTTATGGTTTCTGAGTGGGGAAGACGTGTGCATGCATGCATGCATGCATGGGGTGGTGATGGTGTTGTGTGGTACGCTTTAAGTCAGTGTATGTCTGATTGATGGTCTTGCTGTTTCTTTCGATCGCTACTAATTAAGCAGTAAATTGTGTTGCAACTATTGGTAATTGCATGTAGATGGAATCCCAATTACATTATTAACATAATAGCAATTTAAGTTACCAAATAAAATGGTCACAAGTGAGGAGCGTAATATAAAATAATTTAATGTTTTTATGATAAATATATATTAAAAATAATATTTTTTCATACATATAATTAAAATTATATATATATGTGTATATATATGTGAGAGGCTTTACGATACCCAAGTTAGTAATACGAGATAAATAAGTACAATCGCTAATGATAAAAAGTGATATCATAATATACATGTTGCATGGTGGGTTAAAATTGAAGTATTTGACTTGTTTCCAATCCATGTACATTGTGTTTTTTATTCTCATTTGAGCTCGCAATATACGGTCATTTTGTTGTTAGAATGATATTGATAAAAAACTTAAAATAGTATAACGATATGTTGCGTTATAAATCAGTAGCCATTTGAGATTTGCTGAGCATTCTCCAAAATGTCTAAAGAGAGTTCATACTTTTTAAAGATTTACTCATGTTTAACAAATTCATGAATTCATGCCGTTATTCATGATTTCTTAACATGTTGATTTATTTGATTAAATTAGTTCTTCATTTTTTTTGTCATTAAATGTCTTATTTCATTTATCAACGAGTTGATTATATAGTTTATGATTCAAAACGAAAAGAAAATGAATTCGGAATTGAAATTTTTGAATGAGGGTCGGGATCGGGTCCGACTAAGGTCAGACCGCGGGTCGGACCGGACTAACCCAGGCCAGGCCGGCCACACACTACCGGTCTGATTTAGGACTAGGTTGTATTTCTGAATTTTATATTGAATTTTTTTGGCTTGGAAAAAAAAAATACAATTCGCTAATTTAAATTCAAAGACATTGTTGCATTCATCTCACACGCACATAGTGAAGTTGATCGGAGACGAAGCCGGCGAGTGTTCTTCCTCCGGTGCTTGATGTAGAAAGCCGTGGCAGCAGAGACTTCTCTGCCAACTCATTTCGGGAAACCTTTCTTTCCACGTTCTTTGTTTTCTTCTCGGAATCAGAAACCAACGCCGAGGAGAGTTCGTCCTCCCCAAGTTGTCTTTCCATCGACTGTACATAGAATACTGCTCTCTCTCTCTCTCTCTCTGTCTCTCTCTCTCTCTCATGTGCTGCTGTCTTCTGTCCCTCCGTGCCGGCAGCAGTCGAACGTTGTGGAGGCAGCAGAGACGACAGGAATAATAACGTTATCAGCTCCTTGGATTCTTCCCATACATCTCTCTCTCTTCGAAGAACAAACAAGAGTCCTGCAGAGACTCCAGAATGCACCCTCTCCTTCCTGTGCTTGCCCTCCTCATCGCCTCCTCCGCCTCAGGTAATCACTCGAACTCTTCCACCATGTGCTCGATCTCTTTCTTCGGGCTTTAGCTTTATGGTTTTGGTTTTTGTTCATTAGGTGTGCTGTCGACGACGTTTACCGTGACCAACGACTGCGGGTACACGGTTTGGCCGGGCGTCCTCTCCAACGCCGGCTCCTCTCCTCTCGCCACCACCGGGTTCGCCCTCGGCCCCGGCGAGTCCCGCATCCTGGACGCCCCCGTCCCGTGGTCCGGCCGCATCTGGGCCCGCAGTCTCTGCTCTGCTGACGCCACCGGCCGCTTCGCCTGCGCCACCGGTGACTGCGGCTCCGGCGCGGTCGAGTGCAACGGCGGCGGCGCGGCACCCCCGGCCACCCTCGGGGAGTTCACCCTCGGCGGCGGCGCCGCGAGAGACACGGACTTCTACGACGTCAGCCTCGTGGACGGCTACAACCTCCCGGTGCTGGTGGCGCCGCAGGGCGGGGCCGTGGGCGCGGGCCGCTGCGGGCTCACCGGGTGCACGGCGGACCTCAACGGGCTGTGCCCGGCCGAGCTGACGGTGGTGGGGCCCGGCGGGCAGGTGGTGGCGTGCCGGAGCGCCTGCGATGCGTTCAGGACGGAGCGCTACTGCTGCAGCGGCGTGTTCGGGACCCCGAACGCCTGCGGACCGACGGCGTTCTCGCAGCTGTTCAAGAACGCATGCCCCCGGGCGTACAGCTACGCCTACGACGACGCCACCTCCACGTTCACATGCCCCACCGCCGCGACCGCCGGCTACGCTGTCACCTTCTGCCCCAGCAACACCAGGTACGGCGGCGACGCCAATTAGCTACCCAAGATATTAAACTTGATTTATTGGCTTTTCTAAATAAATAAAAAAATAAGTAAACTTTTGCGGCTTCCCCAAGTTTTCATTTTAATCCTACGTTGTACAATTTACTCTGTCACGTACCTTCACTTTGATTGGAGAAAAGAAATACGTGGATGGAACATGCAATCAAAAGACGGGTACTAAGATGGGTTCAAAATTTCCATTTTTCGTCGACGGACGTTGGTTCATGGGGCCCATCCCATCCGACCAGTATCAAGCTGGCGCATCATCGGGTGACGCCTACTCCCCCGCTTACCCGCGCTCTGATAGGATTAAGACTCGAGTGGGTCCCACTTAAAGGCCTTCCAACCGCATGTGAAACACGAATGGTTGGATTGTGTTGAGTTCACTAAAACGAAGTGCAAATGGCGTGAAAAAAAAAGAAGAAAATAGAAAATAAAACGCAAATTGTCGTCGCTTCAATCATGTGCAGTCGAGCTGTCCATTCTGGTGGAAGCGTCGAGCACGATAAAAAAAAGTCAATGGCTAATCTGTTGTTCCACTAAGAGAAGACACCAAGTCGTCGATCTCCATGCAAAAGATTCTGCTCGACAGGGCTTCCATCAAAAAGAACCCATGAGAGTTCACATCACCGTAAAAGCTTCCCGTGGCTGACGTCTCTTCCATCTCTTCGTGCTTCATGTCCTGCAGCTGGCAGTCCAAAGGCGGAGCTCAGAACCCCAAGGCGGCAGGCTTGCCGCCGACGAACGGAACCATGGTCTTCTTTGGCGCAGCAAAGCCGGCCGCTGGCTCTCCCCTCCCATGGCTTGCAGCTTGCTTGTCCTCCCACCTGCTGCTGGTCCTCTCACTAACTCGCCATCAACCATAAATCCCAAGTATTCATTTCAACCAAGATGGTTGGATTGATTTCTTTTCTTTCTTTTTGGCTCTGGCATTCTTTAAGCCATCCATATGTTTGAGCCATGTGAAGCGTGGAGATTGGTGTACTGGTATATGGTTTCTTTAATGAGAACTTGGTGTACAATTTATTTTGTACACGATATATATGACTGGTTTTAATAAACTATTTCTGTTCTATGCCTATTTATCTCGCAAGAAGCCAAAAAAGCTGATAGAACTACAGCATCTTACTCCAACAAATGAACAAAAAGTAGTAATTATTCCCAGAAAACAAGGAATACAGTTGCCACATTTCAAATGAAGCTTCAATTTCCGTGGATGATAAATGTCTACCGTTCACGAGAAAAGCTACATGCCACAGTAATCATAGAAAGAAAGCGAGAAGTCACTAATGGAAAGCATGAATTCAAAGTAAACATCTCAATCACAGTTTGAGGTTACACATCTAACCTGCCTATAGTCTTCTGGGTTCTTTTCCTATTTGGAATTATCAAAACCTCCGAAAGGATGAGATTGTGACCTCGAGCGCGCTTAGAAATCTACAATTCATCCTTGAGTGAAGACTCATCGATGTCTTCTTTAATCTCACCTGATTCCGTGTTTGAAGTTGTTCCCTTCTCGTCCTCCTCAGCTTCCTCTACGTCATCCTCCTCCTCTACCGTTGCGTCAGGACTTATGTCGAGGCTCTTTTGCACGGATTTGTATATACTCGAGGCAAACTCCTTGGGATCATTGAGGATAAAACCACTCTCCATGAGGGCCGTTTGGTATATCAGTCGTGCTGTATGCTTGAGACTCTCATCCTGCATATATTCAATTACTCGGCAATTAGAACGATGAGGAATTGAAGGTAGGAAAAGTAGAGACAAATGATAGGAGAAACTATGCGAATTTCAGGATGTTGGGTACTTGGTATTGAATCGAAGGTATATAAGAAGAGAATTGTGGAAAGTTTGAGCTAGTGAAAGACTAAAAAGAATGTGAAGTTTGATTTGATACCTTTGAATCTTGAGCTACACGATCACGAAGCTCCTTGATGACAGGATGCCTTGGGTTAATCTCCAGCACCCTCTTGCCGCGCATGTAGGCTTGCTTGCTGGCATCGGAGAGAGTTTGAGATTGCATGATCTTCTCCATGTTTGCGCTCCACCCATATTTGGAGGTGACCACCACACAAGGGGTGTTGTCCAAACGGTTGCTTATCTTGACAGAATCTACATTCTCGCTGGAGAGAGCATCCTTCCACCAGTTGGTCAATTCCTTGAAGGATTCCTTGAGGTCCTTCAGCTTTGAGTCTTTTCCAAGTTTGAGACCTTCCTTGGACACATTCTGGAACTTTTTGTCTTCATAGTCCATCAGGTATTGCATCAAGTATTCATCAACTGGATCAGTGAAGAATATGACCTGCACCATTGAGAAAACACATGAGAGGCTGGAGAAAATTGGGCTAAAGATTATAGCAGGCTGACCCTGTTAATTTTGAATGGATAAATGCGGAAAAATCAAACAGCCACCAAGAGAACATGTTTTAAACAGAAGACCTGAACGATCCTAAAACAAAAATACTTGAGAGGCATCTTTTGCTTCGACAATATTAGAAGTAATGAAATACAAATAACGTTCCTTTACGAAGAGACAACTCCAAGTCAGACTAATCTGATTTCACATTGGCACAAACCCATAGGAAATTCTAAGACTACAATACTCGTTTTATATTATTCTTAAAATTTAATTATTGCAAGAAACTGTTCCATCCAAAATAGTCATCAACCAAGACAAATGTCATAGGCCTAAAGATGGAGTCGATCTCACCCACTCCATTCTGATTATTCCCAGCATGGATCATACTTTTGACCCACTGACCTGAACAAAAGCCAGTCCAGTCAGATCCTTGTAATCGTATGTGAACCAAAGCAAGCTCGTATCAATTTGATCATGGCCCAATCCAATCTCCAAATATATTTTTTATATATTATTTAATATAATATATACTACTATCTATTTGTATAATATATAATATATAATATATCAGGGCCCGACAAGGGTGGTAAAGAATATATCAGTGACGAGGATCACAGTCGCAGCAAATATGGACCCCATTCCTGATCCTTTGACCATGTTAGGATCTGGTCCATTCCAATCAAATGAGGATCCGAAACAAATTGACCGCAGTACAATCCAGGTCCAATTCATTTACAGGCGTAAATTGCAGTAAAGGTAAAAAGATTGCAAATAAAACACATTGAGACTGACCTCATAATTCTTCTTTGTGAGTCTCTCAAGGAATGGAGATTTCTCCAATTGTTCCTTGCTAGTTCCCGTAATGTAGAAGATGTCCTTTTGCCCTGGCTTCATTCTAGAGATGTACTCATCCAGTGAGGCAAGCTTACCTTCAGACTTAGTACTGTAAGCAACAGACATTAAAAGATGTTTAGAACCCAATAGAATTTTGGAACCTATCAGAAAATATAAAGAATGGAAAAGAAAATTTAATAATAGAACACACCTCTCAAATCTAAGAAGCTTGGCAAGGCGATTTCTGTTTTGTGCATCCTCTATGATTCCAAGCTTGATAGATTTGCCAAACTCATTCCAGAACTTAGTATACTGTCCCTTCTTCTCGTTCTCTTCACTTTCTTTTTCTGAAACTATATCACGGAGATAAAAGAAAAAAAAAATCACAACTTAATTAACAATCAGCAAAGCCGCAACAAGTAAAAAGAAAGTATGTAGAGATGTTAACCTGTTTTATCTTTATTATGGAACTCATCAGGGTCCTCATCTGCAATTCGTCGAATCATATCAAGAGCCTTACGGATTAACTTCTTCTTGATTGTCTTCAGACTATTGTGTTGTTGAAGCATTTCTCGTGATACATTAAGTGGCAAAGTATCTGAGTCAACAAGACCCTGAACATAAAAAATTTGCACAAATGAGATCGCTAATATAACAAACCTGTCCCACCGAGTGACCTCAGATACCACTTGAGAATGCTGTTTGCTCACCTTTAAGAAGCTAAGGTACTTAGGAAGAAGTTCGTCAAACTCCTCTGAGATGAAAACCCTTCTGACATACAGCTTCAAGTTGGACTTGTTGGTGTTGTAATAACTTTCATAGAGATCATGGGGAGCCTTGGGAGGCACAAAAAGCAAAGCTTTGAACTCTACATCACCTTCAGCAGTAAAGTGACTCCACGCCAGTGGCTTTTCATCGCTGAAATCCTACATGACCAGGAAAATTATAATGAGAATCAAATAGCCAAGGAACTCGAGTGCTATTGTACAAAGTAAACAAGGCAAAAAGCAATCAATGGCTTCTGATACATATGTGCCAAGCACATGCCAGTCCTGGAAGAGTAAGCAGTTATGCAACTTCAAGCATGACATTTCAGTCATATGACTAGGCACGAAGGGGACTGGTTTCCCATTCTCACAGTATCATACATTGGTATAAATGAAATCATTGACAAAAAATGGATAAAAAGAATAAAGGCTCATGGTTTTTTTTTCCTTTGAAATTCAGGTGCTAAAGCTCCAGTCAAACATCTACAAAAACACAGATGACAGAAATTTACCTTAGCTAAAGAGTGGTAGAATTTCGAGTATTCTTCATCAGTGACCTCCTTTGGATTGCGAAGCCATATGGCTTTCACATCATTCAGAACTTCCCAATCATAAGTGGTTTCCTTCACTGTCTTTGTCTTCGGCTTTTTCTCAGAAGCATCCTCTTCTGTTTCTTCATCTTCTGAAGTCGTCTCAGCTATCAATTTCAAAAAAATCACCAATGTTACAAAATAATGTAACATGTATTGTAAAAGAATGTCTTCAACAAAGAGAGAATAACAAAAAACATACATGTTTCCTCTTCTTCAATAGTTTCTTCTTCATCGGATGGAACTTCAACGTCCACCTCTTTGCTTGCCCAGAGGTATATTGGGAAGTTGATGAACTCAGAATACTTTTTCACCAGTTCCTACAACAAGAGAAGTAAATTACAACTCATCTCTTTGTTCGCAAATCAAAATAATTTCAAAAATTGTGCAAGCTAACCAAAGACTCAGATCAGCTTATAGATAGCTAAGTGTACTTTGATGCAGGTAAAGTAATAGCAAAGGTCAAAGGACAATTGTTAATAAGCTGATCAAACTTAACCCATAATCTAGATTAAATTCTATATGCTGTTATCGTACCAAAAAATATCAGATCTCTCTAAAAGGAATAGTTAATCGGAATTATGATCTGACAGGAAGCTCCTGAAGTAATACAGATTGAAAGAATCAGAACGTTTATAAATAAAAACACACTTAATGGCCTGAAATCATAAAAAGGTCAGTGCAAATTCAACTGTAGAATTCATGAATGGTTATCAAAGACCAAAGAATAAATGTTCGATCCCAGTAGAATTGTAGAACAGTTATATATCAATTTTAGCAGTTACTGTAACAACTGTAAAAGAATGGATAAAGAATTATTTCAGTTTACTTTTTTTTCATTTGGGAAAAATCTAAATCAAACTAACTATTCAGTTTACTTAGTATTGACTTATGGTATACCAATATTCATAGCATTAACTCAAAGTAATCAACAAAATGGCATCAAACTAAATCTAACATGACAGAGGAACTTAGTAGAACTTATGCATTTGAAATTTTCTTGATACATTACTACGAATTTGCAACTTTTATGGATATGATAATGAAGTCCACGATCAGACTAAAGACAATATTTGATAGGATACAAATAGTCACTGTGCTATGAACAGACAAGAAATCTAACAACATATCACAGGCTGGGCACCTAGTGGAACAAAGCCAAGCTCAATTTTATGAATAACTATAATAAGTTTCACAAAATCTGATGTACATTGAAGATGTCATTGGTGTTAATTAAGTTGAATCACGAGGACATAACACAAAAAGGAAAATGTAACAAAGTACATGCAGAAGAAATAGATACTAAATTAAAATAAGCATCAACCTTCAACTTATCTTCTTCAAGATACTCCTTGGCTTCATCCCTCAAATGCAGCCTTATCTCTGTTCCACGACCCAAAGGTTCATTCCATGTATCCTCAGAGATCGCAAATGACCCGTCAGCCTTGGATTCCCATACATACCTGAAAAACCATAAAGAACAAGTCAAAAAAGTGATCAACGCCTAAGAATAGCCAGCAGCAGATCACAGAAAACTTATGGATCATAATAAAACATATTAATGACTAATTGACTATCAACTTACTGCTTGTCTTCATTGTGCTTGCTTATTACTTCAACATAATCAGCAACCAAGTACACTGAATAGAAACCAACACCAAACTGCCCAATGAGATTCAGGTCACCTCCTGTCTGCATTTTCTCCACAAAAGCTGCATAGAAACAGTAGTACCTTCTAAGGTTGTACTCCCAATGGGAATCAGAAACTAGAGCACTAATATAAATGAAAAATTAAATAATACCAGAAGTTCCAGATTTGGCAATCGTCCCCAAGTTTTTAATCAAATCTTCCTTTGTCATACCAATACCTCGATCACGTATGGAAAGGACCTTCTTTTCCTTGTCCAACTTTATCTGCATTTTAACATAGATAGAACTTTTCTGTTATTTCGAATTCTCCCCTTAAAGGTACCAAAGAACTATGTTTTCATAAGATGCTACTCACGAGGATATCAAGCTTAGTGTTGTCGCCTTCACCCAGGACGTCCTTATCGGTGAGAGCGAGGAATCTGATTTTATCCAATGCCTAATTGAAGAAATAATTGAAAAAATTAATCACATCGAGATGAAAAGAAGGATATATATATATATATATATATATATATATATATATATATATATATATATATATATAACACGAAATGAAAGGTCCAATCTGCTTACGTCAGAGGCATTTGAGATGAGCTCTCTCAAAAAGATGTCTTTGTTACTGTACAAAGAATTGATGATAATATCCATCAGCCGAGAAACCTCAGCTTGGAACTCGAACTTCTCAGCGCTGTTTCGCAGAGTCCTCCTCGAGATCGACTCCGCCTCTCTATTACAAATCACGAGAAAAAAAAATCACCAAAGTATAACACCTTGTACTAACAGATCAAGCAGAAAGAAACAAAGAGAAAGGGTGAATCGGAAAATGAAAATGAAAATGAGAAAAGAATCACCTCTTGGCGACCTCTGCATCAGTGGACAGCCCATTGGGAACAGCTCCGAGCTTATCCTCTACCTTCGGCGGATCCACGAGCTCGTCTGAATCCCCGCTGTCCTCCGCATTCGCGTGTAGATTCCGCCCTACAAAGATCCGCAAAGATCGAATAAGAACCAGCTCCAAAACCCTAGAAATCAAGAACCAATCCAGGACACATCGCTGAGATCAGATCCGGGAAGTCAAGGGTAAGATCGTGGGAGTACCGCGATCGGGGACGGTGGAGAGGAGGAGGAGAAGGAGGAGAGCGGAATGGAGCGCCCACTTCCTCATCGCGTGCCTCAGTCTCAGTGCCGGCTCTGGGTTTCAGTTGCCTCTGTTCGGCTCGGGTTTTGGAGTATATAAAGTCGAAGCCTATGTTACCGTGTCGATGACGCTGATCGCGCCAGCGTGGAAGATCAGACGGATGAGACGAGTTTATGACACGTGGTGGATTTTTAGTGGCTTTCAAATGGGATCTTGACGTGGAGCAAAGCGGATTAAGTCAAGTCTTCAGTGGGACGCGAATTGTAAATGAGAAAGGTAATGGACGTCAACCGTTGGATCTATGGGTCGTGCAATTACGGACGGACGAGATGGTTTGAGGGCAAGGAGCCTTTCTGGAAGTTTCCTTCGCCTTGGACAAGTGGAAGCGTGTCATTGGCCTTCCTTCTATTGTCGACGCCGATGCACGGTGGCCAAGTGGACCCCGCTGTGACCGCCGAGAGGACCGATGGCGTACGAGTTGGGTTCGAGTCCGTTGAGTTCACCGTGGCATGATGTTCACGAGGATCATCTGCAATCGCGTTTTTAATTACTCGTCATACTGTCACGTATCGTCCGTTCCATGATGTGATCCCTCTGGACTGATCGTAGGGTCGATCGAACCACCTAGGGGTGAAGGAGATCCCAACACCAAAGGATGTCATCGAGATCCGACGTTATGATTCGCACAATCGATTGAGCTGTGAGATTCGTGAAATCATCAATGGACGATGATCTTAAAACCGAACGATATAGATCCCGCTTCATGATTCGTACAATCGATTGTGTTGTGTGAGTCGTGCGATCATCAAAAAACGATGGGATAGAGGTGAGAAACAAGCCTAGCGATGGAAGGATAGTGATTAAGTTGACGATAGATGGGAGAGAGAAAAGAGGAGAAAGACAAAAACGATGACGACAAAAATGAAAAGGAAAAGACAAGTGTTGTAACAAACAAAAAGATGTCATAATGGCGAGAAGGATGAGTATAGAGGATTACAAACGACAATGGAGAGAGAATATAAACTATATGTATTACATTGATGATAGTGATAAAGGCGAGAGAGAGAGATAGTTTGTCGACGAGCATGATGACAAAGGACCCGAGGATGCTAATGGTGATGGAAATAAAGAAAAGAAAAAAAAATATCGTAGTAAATAAAAAGTTATAATGATGGAGAGAAGGAAGACATGAGTACAATGCAATATGAAAAGGATTGTAAACAGTAACATAGATAGAAGTTTGATGATAACTAGGCGATAAATTATAGTAGTTAATTTAATATAAAAAGTATAAATGTTTTAGGTTCAAGTACTTCAGAGAGGAGATGACGATGAAAGGGAGAGACAGAACATGGTGAAAAATGATTGTGGTGGCGACAATAAAGAAAAGGGAAAGACAAGTATCTTGGTAAATAAAAAGTTACGATAATGAAGAGAAGAGAAACATGAATACAACATAATATGAAAAGAGTTACAAATGACGATGTAGAGAGAATATGAGCTGTATATGATATAGATGATGGTGATAAAGGAAAGAAAGAGATGGTCTGATCATGATCATGAGGTATCTGTAGACGATAATTGTGATCACAATAAAGAAAAGAGAAAGAAGTATCATGGTAAACAAAAAAAAATGCGATAATGGAGAGAAGGGAGATGTGAGTATAATGCACTATGAAGAGAGCTACAAATGACAATGTAAAGAGAAGTTTGATGGCAACTAAAAGATGAATTATAGTAGTTAATTCAATATAAGAAGTATAAATGTTTCGGGTTTTGGTGCGTGAGAAATGTGAACAAAGAGTTGACGAAATTTTATAACCAACTTAATATATAAAGTACAACTCTTAATGGGGTGGGTGAAGCTAATAAACCTTTATCTTCTTAACTTTTCAAAGAACTAGTGAAACCAAGTATCACAATTCTCTTATTTATCTAGTAGAAAAGCTTTATACATATATAAATACTCTTCAAAGAGACTTAATGAAATATAATAGTTGTCAAATCTTCACTAATGGTGATCAGTTCTATCAAGAGTAAAATATCTGCTTTATTTCCTAAAAGAATGCTAATCGAAAGTAAAAGTGATATGAACCTACTTTGAGATGACAATTAGGTAGGAGAGAAATCGATGAACATATTTCATTGAGGAAAGACTTTAAAAAATTAAAATCTATGAGATGATGCTCATTAAAAATCTAATAGATATTAACCTAGTTTTTTTTAATCTAATGGATGTACTAAAACTAACAAAGATCAATACTTAATTAACCCCACACTAGAGTTAGAGTCATTATCGAGTTGAAGCGACATTCATGGATCAAAGTTTGACTTACTTTACAATAACAATGGAGAGTAGTTGGAAGTCAAAAGATATATTGTAATTAGAGCAGAAAATTAAAAATTTAATAAAGACAAGCAGATACAGTGTTCACAAAGGCTTATAGTATGCTTAACAGTCCCATTTTGATTGGCTCTTATAATTATTTTAATTATATACAATTATCATGTAGAGATAAAACTATCTAAAAATAGATCATCTAAATAGTTATTTTGAGATTTTTTTTTAGCTTTATAGAGTGTTACAAAGTGTCAATCGGTATAACATATTGAAGCTACTTATATGGAATATGGTTGGATGTATCTTTATAATAATATTTAAGGTTAATTCCCTATCTTGTTCAGTAACATCACTAGCATTAATTTGATCGCATAATTGTTTAAAACTTATGAAGTTTATGTTTATAATTTATATTGATTATCAAGTGTTTACTAATTATCTATATATGAGATCCCGAATTAAACGCTTTCTCTAATCCTCTTTTATTTTATATGTTCTTGAGGGATCATATGAGGTTTTGGGAAGCCTAATCTTTCGTGAACGAACATGCAAAGATGTTATACTACTAAGGCAAAACGAAAGGCTAACCCTCATTGATTGAGATCATGACCCTTGCTGTCGATGATGCATGTCTCGCTCTCGTTATCCTCGCCTGCAGCATAAGCGATTAGGAGCCTGTGCATAGAGACATAGATGACAAACGATAAAAGCATAGGCGATCAGGGGCCCGTATGTGAATTTATAAGAATTTTTTATGAAATTATTTTTTTATGAAAAAGTATTCTACAAGAATTTTTAGAAATTGAGTACCATATAATAATTAATAAAAACTATATTTTTTAAAAATTATCCGATAGAATTAGTATTTTATAAAAAAATATATTCTCAGGTAAACTTTTCCAAAAGTGCGTTCCCAAATTAAATTGTTGGTACGATTTGCTGTTTCGTGTCTTAAATTGGCCGCCCGTTGGATTCCTCACAACGTTCTATGCGACGGCATCGTGATCGACCGCTAGTCCCGATCATCGAATCACGTCCGTTTATTTCAAATTGTTTTGAAATCCGAGGCCAATAACGACGTGTGCGTTCATAACAATATCTCCATCTTTACGATTCGGCGCCGCAATCCGGAATCCAAAGACGCGGAGGAGAAAGAGGGGGAATATAGAGCGCGATGGGTTTGCAGGTGATGAGAACAACATCGCCACTTGATTTCTGACCCTCCTTTTCTGTTGTTGTGCTATATTTTGCTAATTTTTCGGATATTTTTTTTGGGGATATGGTGACCGAATCTTAGAGCTCCGACCGTGGGTGTATGTTACTCGTGAAGATCTGATTCTGCTTAGAACATCTGCAGTTCTTTGAAACTTTCATGCTGTTGTTTGGAACCTATGCAGACATTCATGGAGTTTCATGGATCTAGGGAGCGTGCATGCGTGAGGCCCCTTTCTCTGTTAAGTTCAGAGGCTTCCTTGATTATTTGGTGTAGGGTTGATTTAGCGGTTAGTGTCTGATCGATTTGTACAGTGAATAACTTCTTGGGACTTGAAAGAATCTTTATGTGTCACCCCCTTCATTTTCTTGGTCGATCTTGTTGGTTGAGTCCTTTTGAACTCTTCCATGGCCTAAGCCTCATAATGAAGGTAAGAACATGGTGGTAGAAGGATAGGTAAGAAGAATTGATCACATGACATGATGCAGAACTGCATCAGAAATGATCCGCTTGACTTTTGATGGGCCAAGATACGTCTGATATTGACTATTTTGTTGACCATAACTATAGATCTCACTCTTAAATTCTATCACAATTTGGAAAGTGTAGCTAAAATTGTAGCTATGTGGAATTTGAAGCATCAGGGACTTTTGTTTTTAATTTTGGGTGAATCGTAGTCTTTGATTTGTATTTGTGAATGGAAATGATTTGTATTTTAAAATTAGATCGGGATTGCTTTGACAATTTCTTATAAGTAGAGTTGATCTTTCTAGATGGTAAATTATATATCCTTGCAAAAGCTTGAAGAATCCATATCATAAAGGATGGAGTTTAGTGTTCAGTCTGGTGAACGAGATTGATTTCACAAAGACCATAGGAAGCATGCGTCTGTTTAAACTCGTGCAATACACTGGAGATGCATGTTTTGAAAATCTATACATATGATGGATCAAAGACATGGTTAAAAATCTAGTGAGCTTCAGAGACGATCTTCCAACACTCTAGATGCCTGGAAAACAAACTCGTATGGATCTGTATAACTTTTTGCCTCACTCTCAAAGATATACATTACCTTTAACATGGAGAGCTTATTTTGAACCTGCTTCAAAAATCTATCTGAGAATGTTTCATTGTCTATTATCAGTTCTTCTACTTGTGTACCTGTTGGTAGATCTCTTGCGCTCCTAATCTAGTTTTGGTTCTTGTAAGTAATACAATTTCTGATGAACTCTAAAAGAACTCTGATAACATTCGTTTTTCCAATTCCAAGTTGCATATCTGTGTCCATAAGAGAAACTGGAATTTAGATTCCTTTCATGAATTTATATTTCATTGGGATCATAATTATAGTTGGAGCATCTTTGCAAGAGCATCCTCCATCATCATTCAATTTTAAATTTTGGTATCCAATAAAAAATAGAGACATAGTTTCATTTATGTTATATCTATGAAAAAAATATATATAAAAGTCAGTATTTTAATTTTTTCAGATACAACGAGGCATAAACTCTTCAAATGTTTGTGAATAATTGCCACAATGAGCAAGAAAAACCGTAATGCGTAGAATTAGTGGCCCTAAAGTAATAGATATAATTGCTAGAATCTGCTATCTATTTCCCTCAGTTGATGTTCATGTTATGTGTGCATGTGTGCACACATGAGAAGAAACAACTTTTCCTAAATGATACTCTATCGCACACTTATGTTTGGATGGGAAAGAAAAAACATGTCTCAGAATAGGAAAAGAAAAAAAAAATAAAGACTTGGTCTTCTACTCCCCATTTCTTCCAAATAGTTGAATTGAAAAGATGGCATTTTTTTTTGTGTTCTTTTTATTAATTATCATTTCTTCTTATTTATATCATTTAGACTGTTCTGTCAATCATTTTTTTCAGTTATACTTAGCATATCGCCTTTGTTATAAGTAGTCTGTAAGTATTAAGATTGTATCTTTATCTGCTTCCTAGGTTCTGATTTATTGTTATAAGAGTTTCCTTCTAAGAATCTGTCTTGATGCTATTGGTTATTGTGCCTCATAGTACATTCTGAGTCATTATGTCTCTTTATCTTTGAAGACATACTCAACTAGATGATGATATCTAATCTTTTGTAAGAAGATTTTGAAGAATATGTTGCAAATGCTAAAACTTTAGCTTCATTGATTCATTGAAGCTTCATTGATTCCCAGTAAGATTGTAAATTGTCTGTTAGGTTTTGTTCATTTTTCTCTTCAGTACTACATGCTAGAGATCTTTTATCTTTTTTCAGTTTCTTCCCCTGGAAACCTCTGTGATAAAATTTTATAAGAAATTTAATAGTGATGAGTGTATATAACGTTGAAACTTAGCTGATCTTGGAAAAGAAGGCTTTTTATAGTTGTCTTCCTAGAGTCTGATTATTTAGTCTGACCGTCCTGGTAGAAAAACCCTTTATATTTTATCCAATCTTCTGCTAGGACTTTTGGGCTTCTTTCTACATCCAAATTTACATAGAATGTGTTTTGTGAAAGACATGGATAGTTGTAATGCAAACATTGCTCAAGTTTTTTATCTTTCAGTATGCCATCTGACATTTATTTGCTTATGGTCTCTCAAAAATCTGTGTCAAGCATAGTATTGGTTTTGATCACATTGGCCTCAGAACTTGGATAGTTTTATCTAATAGGCTCGATTGATCCAAAGGAACTTTGCTTTATGTAGTTAATGAGGCAAGACATTCTTTTATAGAAGAAGAAAATGATCATTCTGATTCCAAAAAACAAGATTTTCTTTTTCCTTTTTCAATTAGATTCTCATTTGCTACCTCCAAATAATGTAGCTTACAATTCTGTTTTCCTATTTGCAACTCAAGTCTTTTGCCTTCCTTTTCTTCCATATCAACTACCGGAACGTAATGAATTTTTGGTTCTCAAATTTGTAATTTCATCAACTCTCTATTGAAGTCAAGTTTGAATTCATGGCATGCTCTCTGAATGAGGTGGATTATTGTGTGTCTAACATGCATAGAGATTCCTGTAAATGCTAGTTCTGAGATCATGGCATGATTTCTGTTCAACTCAAGCTTGAAATGGCATGCATAACTGATCTGGGAAGAAGAACAAAGAAAGATCATTTCTGATGGAAACTGGGATAAGTAGTAGATAGTAGAATAATTTGCAATAAAAATACTCTGATGGCAGCAGCAAAATGATTGTGACGGCCGAAAATTTGATGAGGTCAGAAGTCATTTGAATTGGATTCTTGGTTTTGTCTTCATTTATATCCTCTGCCATTTTGGTTTTGTGGCTACTGCATGGCTGATTACAGTAGGAATTTGTCTCATACACATGTTTAAATCATCCAGAACAATTTTAGTCAAACTGTGTTCTTACCTTCTTTTTGTTTGAATCCAAAGTCATTTTTAAGTATCTTGGTTTCTTGATCACCCCTCTGGATGCTGATGAGCTTAAACTCTGCAATAAGAATAATTTAGCTTGGCTAAGTTCAAATGCTGATTACCTTTCAAATGCTTGAGGAGAGGGAAAAACTCAAAATATCTTTCTTGTTTTTCTTTTTTGATTTATTTCTACATCTCCAGTGCCACATGATGAAGGAGATGACTTTTTGTTCTTCCTATTTGATCCTTTTTGTCTTCGAATTCTTTGAAGACAGGGAAGAGAAGAGATTGTCGATTAATGTGTTTTTCAACACAAATGTGAATCGTAGTTGACTTAATTATTAATTATCATGGATTTGGTTGGTTTTATTTAAGTCGGATTAATTTTTTGATAAATTTTTATCATGATATAGAATGAAATTATTGAGGGCTTATATATATTATTAAAAAAGATGAGAGAAAAATAATTTTTAAAGGTTAAAATCAAATGCCTTATCATATTCAAATAAAAATTTTTTAGTTTTTTTAAAAAATCTTTTACGAAGTCAAATTAATCAAATTTGTGAGCCCCTTTTTCTCTAAAGATGTTTATTTTATTGTAAGATTTCCCCAGAATAATCCTCAATGTTATTTATTTTTGCATTGAGCATCTCATTTTTTTTTTGCAGTTCAGCTAATTTTTCATAAATGATAAAAGTATCGTTAAATGGTTAATTGACAGAAATTTAATTCTTTTTAATTTGATTTTTATTTAGTGGAAACCCTTAAATCGTTTATTATTTTAATTTTATACATTACAAAAAAATTAGCAATATTAATATATAATTAAAATTATACATTTTCAAAATAACTAGTTAAAAATTGATTTAGACATTATAAAATAATAAACTAAGGTCCATTTATATGATAATAATTTTTTTATTTTTTATATAAAATCTTTTAATTAATATGTCAAAGTTCGATGTGTCTTTTTTTAATGCTATCTTCCGATGCTCGACCATTGAGATGGCCATCGAAGCGAACACCAATCTTCACTCCCACAAAGTTTCACGAACCCTAACCATAAGTACCTCCCTAGATTGTTTCTTATTGTAACGCTTTGTGGATTTTATTTTTCGATGTTCTAATTTGTTGCCGATGGTGTGTTGTTTGCGGAGCTTAGTGAGGTCCTCACACTAACCACTGAGCTGTGGATGGGTACTCCGGTGTTGAGGTCAGCATTGGTGATCATCATTAGAACCACCAGGACCCTGAACGTACTTGGTACTGATCTCTAATCTATGTTGAGCCTCGGTGGTACACCCGATTTGGACTTCGTATCATAATTGTGTATGGTGAGAAGGGGAGAAGGATACTGGAGCTGACTTCTGTGGTCCAGTAAAGATTCAACTTTCTGGAAAATGGTGTGGAACTCTACACCGAGAAGGTCAACAACAGAGGGCTTTGCGCGATTGCTCAGGCTGTCTTTCCGGTACAAGCTTCTCGGAGGTGAGCTCATCGTTAGACATTTTGTCTGTGGCAGTTTAATTTAGATTTTGTCTATCTTGCTTGAAAAGTTGAGGTTTTTCGTTGGAATTGTTTGTCTGAGATGCTTGAAAGAACTTACAAGTGAGTGTGCCACATTCATGCAGTTTTTCACTGGAACCAGTTTGAAAACTACCGAGGACATTCTGGTTCTTCCTTGCATCGCCTTTGTTTAAATATGGGTTTCGGAGACTAGATGATCTGCGTGCAATTGGTTGTAAGGTGATTACTTACTTACAATAAGTAAGCTTTCCATTCTTATTCTGCATTTGTTGTATTCTTTTGGCCTCTGCTGTTCTAATTGTGGGGTCTTTAGCAACGATGCACAAAATGAAAGCCAATCAGTCAGCAGTGGTCAGTCAACCACAGGGATGGATCCACAGATGACTGACTACAGTTTCAGTTTGTTTACCGATACCTTCTCGCATACAGTTGTACACCTCTCTTTTAATTGTGTTGTACTATGTGTTAAAGGTGCTAGGGCTATACTCTTATGCTTTAATATGATGTTATTTTTATGGAAAATATATTGGGTTGCATGACTTGATACCCACATATAGTATCAAAGTCTTCATTAGCTTATCTTTTTCACATCTGCAGTAAGGTTAAACATATGTATGTATCTGAATTAGTAATAGGCTTCTGCATGCTGCTTACACTGACATCATGACTCAAGATCCTAATCCTGTAACTGTTTTCTCTAGGCATTTGATACATTCATTAGGTGGCTTGTTGCCAATAATTATTCATTTCTAGCAACATAAATGGTTTCCATCACATTGTACCAATGTCGTTGCTATACAGCCTATGCTTATCATGATTTTCATGGTGAGGATTGAGAAAGCATCGATTGTTTTCTTTAATGAGTTCTTATATTAGAGATTCTTTTATTAATTAGGGATTGCCATGGTGTCCTGTGCTTTGTCATGGAAAGTGGTGCTAAAGGTTGTGAGGTGAGTTTCTAGATCATTTCATTCAGTTTTGCATTAAACATTTAATGAAGTTATCGTTCTAGCTTGCTTCTGACTTCATCCCAAGGTTTCAAATACTGATCGAACCAGCATATACCAATTAGTATGTACTAGTCCAAGCACGGGTTGGCATCAAACTGTATCAGTACCAATCTGTATATATATTTAATTTTCATTACATTTTCTGCAATACTAGATGGCATAGGCCAGTGTACTATCCAATATATTGGTGCCGTATTGGTTCTATTGATTGTCGAAATCGGAACCGTGTTGACTTTTAAAATCTTAAATCACCAAATAGATTGATCTGTCGACGAATACATAGGTTCTGCTGTGAGGCATGTTCTCCTCAGCCAGGCCAACCTATCACATATCATTAACCACAATGGATTACATCTTTTGTTTTCTTATAAAGAATTTCTCATGGTATCGTGGATGTTTGTTTTCTGGCAAATCTGAACTGGAAAAAGCTGTCTCATTTGACTGAAAGTGTAAGCATCAGAGTGGGATGCTTTCCTTGTAACAGGGAAACCTTGATGTAGGAAGTTAAAGTCTCTAGCCTTTTTTATTCTTATGGACATATTTTAAAATTTAATTTTTTTAAAATTCCTGAACGAAGCTTGGCATTGTTATTTCTACTACTAAATTATATCTGATGAGAATATGCTGTATGTTGTGAAATTTGTCTTTGTTTTGGATTTTGCTGCAAGAAGCATTAGTAAATCCATCCACTGTCTAACATAGCACCATGAATGTCCAATGCATGGGTGTTGGATGAAAACCTAGCATGTGAATGGGCAGTTGCTATGCATAGCAGCACATCAGAGGAGAAGTCCTCTGGGTTCTGCAATCATGGTATGATAAAGACGTGAGACTTCCAGTGGCATATGTATTAATCAGTATTCACATTTTTTTTTTTTGGCATATACTGTGGGTATGGCATGATTGCATTAATAGAGCGAGCTTGGTTTCCTTGCAGTGCTCATATGGGTACTACTTGCCTATTGACTACTTCAACTACTTCAAATATTTTTTTATTGCACTAACCTTTGAAATTTAGATGGTTGAATTTATTTACTTCCTAAACAATAATAAAAACACAGATATACGTGGAGAAATATGTATATTCAAGTGCTTAATGATCCATTTAAACTGACATTTTGCTTTTAAATATCTCAAGGTGTCCTCTGCTGCTTAAAGGTAAATATCATGCAGGATTGGGATCCTAAAGGAAAGCAGGGCCCCGTGACTCCTTTGCCACAATTCATGATGCCCCAAAGGAGGAAGAGGAGTTAATCCAACCTCCTGTTCTGCCTCTAGAGATTTAAATCGTGGAGTGACCAGAAGAATTTGAGTGCTACAGCCTTTGCAAAAAGAATCGGGACTACATTTCTTCTTGATAAGCTTGCGGCAGGTAACAAGCCAGAGTTCTTCTGATTTATGCGCCTGTACTAGTCCTAGATTATCACGAAGGAAGATCGGGAGTCTTGGGGCACATATTTTAGTTTGTTCCGATCTTCTCAGGAGAGTTATTTGTTCTTATCGTTTGTTTTGATACCGGACATGCTTACTCCCGATTCCGACTTGACATTAGTTATTTGAATGCGTTTGTAACTTCCAAAGCTGGAATAGTAGACTCAGATTGGTTGTTTAAATTCATTCAAAATTCTGAATATGTAATTTAGATGCAACATGACCACTTTTCCGACGATTTGTAACTTTATAAAAGATTATGGAGTTTAGACTTTGCGCCCTCCGTGTGAAGGCTTAAGAAATCTTTGCTTTGCACCGTGTGCTTCATGTTGTAAGAACTCCTGCTAAGACCTTCTAGTGCAGATTCTTGTTAATGTAATCCGATAGTTTTGTCTCTACAATTTTTATCTTGTTGCACTTGTTGGTGTGTTCTATCCATGCAATGCAATCGGGGAGCCCTTTTCACATCTCTCATGCTCTGACTTGTGGTGTTGCCGCTTACACAATGAACTCGGTTTATATGCAGCTCGAAGGGACTAACTGGGTAAGCGGATGCTTCAAGATTAACATCTGACCTTCTCATTTCTGCTAGATATTTCTACCATTCAGCTGATCTAATAGCTGTTTTTTTTTTGCATCTTGAAACTCTTGTGCTTCTACTGTCATTTAGTTGTTCCGAGTTGATTTGTGGCATACATTAAGGTGGTTCATCTTTCAACAACTTGTAATGTTGTTTCGTTCATTCACGCAATTTTCAAGAGTTTCCGGTGGACTTGGTATTAAAATTTATCATGTGGGTTGCAGATGTTCCTTCTGCTCTTTGTTTCCTCCTCCATACATGCGTAATTGATTTCAATATGAATCTCAAGGGAAAAAAGCATTCCATAGAATAGAACTTGTGCTTATTTGACTTTTGTGAAGTCAGAGTTGATTCTGTTGTGGTTATTAGTCCCATGCAAAATAAACTTTTAGCTGGCATTTATTTATCAACACGGCAGGATACGATTGATTAACTAAAATTGTAAGTGTTATATAATTTGAGAGACAATTCAGCTTTTAGATCTACGATGTGTTGTGTTATCTGGGTGTATATATAAATATTGCGGACTACTTTCCAATTGAGAATCCATCGATCACTATGCCGATTTGGTGTGCATATGTTGTCAAAGGCATGCAAGATTTTGATGTGCACAAAATATATTTCAATGCAGTTTGCATTGCAGCTCTGTTCTTCTCTTGCGTTGACACTCGAATACACACTTCATCAACATACTGTACATCTCCACAATAACAACACATCACATAAAATTGCGTTCCGGGCTCGGGAGGATGACATCGTCGGTGCCCGACAGCCGCTCGCACCAACGCAAGAATGCGTCGATACCTTCCGCAGTCATCACCGTCGACGATGGAGGTGCTCCGGCGACCGAGGAAGGACGACTCTCACCTCCACCAACGTCCGTTGACGATGGAGGGACTCCGGCGACCGAGGAAGGACTACTCGCCGGGCGTGGTGTCACGACGGGAGCCAGTAAGTCCGTGAAGAAGGGCTCGTCGGTGCCGCACATCTGCTCGCACCTTCGGAAGAATGCTTCGAATTCTTCCGCGGTTATCACCGGCTCACCGTCCGTTGACGATGGAGGGACTCCGGCGACCGAGGAAGGACTACTCTCACCTCCACCAACGTCCGTTGACGATGGAGGGACTCCGGCGGCCGAGGAAGGACGACTCTCCGGGGGTGCCACGACGGGAGCTAATTCGGGCTGTTGCACCACCGCGGTCGGAGGTGGCGAGACGTCGGACTGCGATGCTCCGCTGGAATGCGCAACCGACGACCCCCAGCATGGCTTCTTCGAGAGAGTGCCGCCGTTGATGGTGGTGCCGCCGGAGGAGATGGCCTCCGTGACAGAGACGGCCGAGAGAGCAGAAGATTCCTCTCGGTTTCTCTTCTGCCCAACGAAGCTGCCGCCGGAGATGGCCTCCGTGACCGAGACGACGGCCTCCCTGAAGGTGGAGGAGTCAACCGTTTCGATAGTGGTGCCGCCGCCGGAGATTGCCGGATGCGAGTTCTTTACGTGACACAGAACTCGCCGCTGGAAGCCGGAAGAAATCATTTCGTACTCGTACATACTCCACCCGGAGTTCTTCCGCCGGCCATCGTTGAAGGACAGGTAGCTCTTTCGCCCCACCACCATCTCGCGCCCGCCGACCATGGAATTTATGGCTTCTTGCTTTTTGTTCAGCGTCCAAGAACCGGCGCCGGCCTTTCGATCCACGCGCGAGCCGCCGCTGCTCTTGGGCTTGCGCTCCGCAAAGAAATAGGCTTCCTGCCGACCGCTGCCGAGAAGATTCCACGGCTCGGTGCCGTAGACGTCGGCGAAGGCGACAGCGCGGCTGGGGAGAGGTGCGCCGGCGACCCAGTTGGCGAGGTAGTCGACCACGAGTTCCTCCGCCGTGGGAAGGAACCGGTAGCCTTTCGGTACGAGGTCGACGGGCTCCATGGACGACGACCAAATTTTCTGGTTCTGGAGAGGAAATTAACGAGGAGGAGGAGGAGGAGAAGGGAGCAGAGGAGACGCGCGGGGAGAGTGAGTGTGGGGTGGGGGGGAGGAGAGAGGGTGTATATATATATATATATGTATATATGTATGTATATTTATGTATTTATATATATGTATATGTATGTATACATATATATATATATATATATATCGTCCAAAAATTCAGAAAAAAAGGAAAAAAGCGAAAAAACAAAAGCAAAAGCCACTACGGAGGATGAAAACATCGGATCTCGCCCATTTCTTCAATAGCAATCCTCAAGAGTGCGAGATTTGGCGCAGTGGTGTCAACGACTGGCGACCGAGGGAGGAATCGGAAACGGCGAGGGTTTCGGAGAAGCGACGACGGTCGGTCGGCACGATCCGAGGCAGCGATGATCCGCAAGGCCGTCATCGCGTTCCTCGCCCTCGCCATCATCCTTCTCGGCTTTTCCATCACCCACAAGGAGGTCCGGCCGATTCTTCTTTTCTTCAGATCCCTTCCCCTTTCCACATTCTTCCATCCTTGCGATCCCGAGATGCAACATTTCTTTGCTAATATCTAGCTTCGCTTTCTCTTGATATCTTTCGCTAGACACGATAATTCTTGAGGAAATCGTTCCATTACTTGGAATTTGGTTTCTATTTAGTCCGTGAAGTGTGGTGAGTTGGAAGCTTGCAAATAGTGAAAAGTTTTATTATCTGACGATTTTGTGGTTCACTAACCAAGAATTTGAGTTCTGAAGAAGAATTAAACGTCGTGTAGATTAGATATTCAAACTGGGGTTTGCCATTTCGGGTACCGGATCCGTTTTGGTAATCTGCTGGAAAGGTATGTACCGGTGTACCGATACATAGTATGCAAGTGCATTTCGGTGATTCGATAAAGAAGAAAAAAGAGAGTGAATAGGAAGGCGCGGTGGAGGAACATAGGAGGAAGGAGAAAGGAATGAGGAAGATGAAGAGGAAAGAAGAGGAGGCCTAGAAGTGCAGCAACAGGGCGAAGAGGCTGTGCCGCTGCGGCGGCGAGGGCTGCGGCATCGTACGCGAGAAGAGGGCTTCCGTTCGTGAGCCCTAACTTGCCTTTTTTTTAAAAAAAATCTTTTTTAATGCAAGTGCATTTCGGTGATTCGATAAAGAAGAAAAAAGAGAGTGAACAGGAAGGGGCGGTGGAGGAACATAGGAGGAAGAAATGAGGAAGAAGAAGAGGAGGCGTAGAAGTGCAGCAACAGGGCGAAGAGGCTGTGCCGCTGCGGCGGCGAGGGCTGCGGCATTGTACACGAGAAGAGGGCTTCCGTTTGTGTGCCCTAACCTTTTGTTAGCATCAAAAAAAATCTTTTTTAATGCTGATATGGATTAGGGCCCACCATTTTGTTTTATTTTTTTTACTATTTTAATCGGACCACCCGAAATGGGGTGGTCTGCATATCGGCCCACACCGGGACTGGTATGTACCGCCTGTACCATATCGTTCTGGGAGTTACAGCGATCACTGATTCAAACCATGTTTAGAAGTCGAATATCTAATGCAAATTGAATCTCTGGCATCTCTTGGCAATATGTGTTTTTGCTCAAAGTCATTTCTTTAGCAGATCTTTAGATACCATGCGGTGTGGTTTCGAACAATAGGTCTACAGTTCTATGAAAATGCTTACTGTATGTTCTTTTTTATTTTATGTTTTAGCAGAAATGTTGACATAGAGCGGATGTCATGACATTGTGCTGTTGATAGGCCTTTTGAGATATGACAACCGAACGACTTATCCTTCCTCACCTTCTTGTCCTTTGGATGCGAACGAGTTTCATTGGCATATGCTGATGGACCCTGTGCATGTTCTTGTCAATTCTGTGCAGCTGCCTATTAAAGCAGTTACAAAAGAGTTCCATATGACAAATGATGGACATGTTCCCTAATTTTTTTATTCTAATTGCATAATAGGATCCCGTCTCTTTGTAGTTATTTATTGTGGTCATATTCTGTTGTAATATAATTATCAGCTGCAAAATCAAGAAATATATTATAATTGACTTGAAATTATGGTAGATCGGGAAGAGACTATCTGCATTTACTTATGGATTAGGGATCAGTTGTTCAACCAAGGTGTTAGCACATAGAAAGACTTACAAGAGAACGTTTTCATTTTTTTTTTTTAAATGTTTTGATGTCACAATGCAAGCCTGTCTGGTTACTTAGTGTATACATATTCTTGGTTTGTTCTTCTCTAAACCGTGTTTTGGAAATCAAGATAAATTATAGGCCTTATTTGTAAGTTTTTGCAGACGTTTCATCAATAAAAAATGATTGCCTTCATATTATTTGTCAAATTTCCCTTTTGCTGAAAACTGCTGTTTCTGTCTTATGTGTCGAATATCAGTGCTTTCATATATATTATTTAAGAACTAAAACTTCTTTTGCGTATGCAGGATAAACTTAAGGTGGAAAAAGAGCCTGAAAAAACTCAGAGTTTTCTTGGATGTCGATATTGATGGCCAACATTTAGGTACATTTAATAGAAGTGTAAATTCTCAATGCATAATAAAAAAAATTGGTTCATGTACTTGAACTTATGCTTGCTTATTTTGTTCATTTAAGTCTAGCAGGTATCTATAATCATCTGTTTCTATAAACTCTTTATGAAAAGATATTTTATCCTTTCCTCTGAATATTAATCAATTGGTTTAAGTGCCACATGATTAATACTAGCTTACATGTATGCCTACTATGTCTCAATGGATTAATCGTTAAGATGGATGGTCCTGTACATGATGCAGGCATTAGGCTTAACAGGCATCCACCTTCTATATTTGAAGTGGCCTTTATATTGTCCTCCAATTGATCAATGTTTTCAGAATTGTGTTATCATATAAGATCTTGGCTTATTTGAAATAAAGAGGGTGTTTAGTGGTCAGTATTTCTCATCCTTCTTTGCAGCTTTTGTGTTTGTGGGTTATGGTTTATTTTATTAAGGAGAACTATACAAATATAATTTACTGAATTATATTATGACATGCTCAGTTTATAAAACAATTGTTTTAAAGTAATTGTAAGCCTTTTCTTCCTGATGGATTGCTAGACATTGTCCTTCTTATAGTTATGAAACTATCAATGACATTGTGTTTAGGGACATCAAGAAATTCGTTTGTTGTGATTATGTGATTTTTCTGCTCTTTTCTCCAATTAATCACAATTGCATTTAACTTTTTATGGATTAACCCAATTCCAGCTGAAGATCAACAAGTAGTATAATATTCTCAGAACTCATTTGTGACCTCAGGTAGGATTGTCATTGGACTATATGGAGAGGTGGTGCCAAAAACTGTTGGTATGTAACTGCTACTAATCCGTCATGGTTCCTGTACATTTCATGTAAAATTAATGCTTGCATTCGTTAGAACTTTCTGTAACTACATATGACACATCAAGATATTGTTGCTTAGACTGATTGGTGTACACAATCTACATATGCAACTGCAGAGAACATGTGCACTATATTGTATGTTTACCATTAAAGCACTGTGGTTGCTTTATAGAATATTGGAGACTTATTTCTGTTTCCAAATAAGAATACATCAGACTGTGAATGCACAATTTCAATTTTTGCTTACCTGACTGCTTCCCAAAAGCTAGTCATTAACAGCATCGTTGTAAATTCAGCATGTGGGATTTTCATGTTCTTCAGCCTTCTCTAACAGCCTATCATTTTCTTTGAAGTTCTCCCCACCAACTTCTGGTCCAAATATCAGTTGCCATGTTCACTTCCACCAAATTTAACGGAATGAAGAAACTTCTGGTCCAAATATCAGCTGCCATGATTGCGTAGTCAAATAAAGAACCTCAGTGGTTGTCCTTGACCCATGAATCATTTATCTTCTATTGACTTTAACTAGTAGCGGTTATAATTGCCAAAATGTGGCTTCAATTAGTATGGCTTAACCTATGATGTCAGAGATTTTAACCACTTCTTCACTTGTTTGTGCACCTTTTGTTAGTTTGGTGTACCTAAATTTGATCATGCATGTGTTTTGACCTTTCGTGTTCCAACATGTCAACTTATGCATTTCTTTTTTAATCTTCATTGTGCTTAAATTTGATCATGCATGTGTTCTGACATGTCTTCGTTTCAACATATCAACTAATGTATTTCATTTTTTTCCCCCTTTTCGTTGCAGAAAATTTTAGAGCTCTCTGCACAGGTATCTGGACTCGCATCAGAAGATATTTCTGCCTTATTTGTTGATTTTTAGTATCTTGATGATGCAAAGTACATTCTAAAGATTGTATGCAACCTATGGTTTGGTAGCAGGTGAAAAGAGCAATGGGACTGGTGGAAGACTTCACTATAAGGTAACAAAATTTCACCGTATAGTTTCTGGTTTTGTGATACAAGGTGGTGATATCACTAATGGTGATGGTAGGGGCAGTGAATCTATATATGGTGGTACCTTTCCCAATGAGAACTTTGTCATAAAGCATTCACAAGCAGGTTGGATTTCCATTTCAAGCATATATTATCGAAGTTAGTGAAAATTAGGTTTTCATGTACTTCATGCTTTCGAAGTTCCTATTCCACAAAATTAATGGTAAAATTATGCTCCTTGGAATTTCTGAGTTCTTTCTCACAACTGATCTAAATTGTTAATGGTGGAAAAGAGTTGATGTAGCAAACTTTGATAAAGTTGGCATTTTATTAGAAATGAGTGCTCTAGAGAGTCAATTTAACATATACTCCATGCGGTTGGCATATAGTTAGAAATGAAGGCTGCTGCCTCTTGTTGGTCTGGTTGGTGATGATGTTTGTGTTCCTTTGATTGCAAAGTCGCAGAAACATGTGGTAAGGCAAAGGCTAACTTTTCTGTTAGATATACCCTAGATTTATAAACAAAAAAAAAATCAAGGCATATTGGATTCATAAATTAAAAGACATTTGCGGCACACTTGATTAGTCATACAGCAACTTTGTAGTGTACTTGATTAATGCATATTCTATATACTGGCAGTGGATTCAGTACTTGATTAATGCTCTTATTTGGATTCTGTCACTCTCACTGTGCAATTTCTTACTTTGATACTTGTCCACGCTTCCAGGTATTGTTTCTATGGTGAACTCAGGGCCTGATTCCAATGGATCCCAGTTCTTTATAACCACAGTTAAGGCAAGCTGGTATGTACCATTTAAATTTCAAACCATTTGAGAGCTGATGTGTGGGCTCGAAGTTCAAACAATCTGACATGCCAATTATTCTTCTGCAATCTTAGGTTAGATGGGGAGCACGTTGCCTTTGGTAGGGTTATGCAGGGCATGGATACCGTCTTTGCAATTGAGGGAGGAGCTGGAACATATAATGGGAAACCAAGAAAGAAAGTCATCATCGTTGATTCAGGAGAGATACCAAAGGACCAGTGGGATGCAGAAAAAATGAGCTATTAGATGCTATCGCTTCTACATCGATGAGTTCGCACCATTCCATTTTGCACCATTCATGGTTGATACAAAAAATGGCAACCTTATTGCATATTGGTGCATTTATGGTACTAGCAGCTAGGAGTTTGAAAGAGCTGGTATTCTCTGCGACAGTATCTCTGTGTACATTAGCCTAGCAAATTTCTTGGATCATATGTGATAGCCATTACCGGTCTACAAGAGGGATTCACTCAACCCAGTTCTTGTTCCACCTATGCGACTGTTACGTGCTGTAGTATGACTCATTTGTTGCCTATACTATTGAAATTTGAGTTTCCAAACAGAAGCTTTTCTCAATTAGCTAACCAGCATTTGATTGTTTTCAGGTGATAGCAGATCAGAATTGCAGGAAAACACAGATAATGAAGATGACTTGCTGGGGGAAATATATGGGTAATAAAGTCTCAAATGTTTGCTGCAATGGATTGGATTCTTTTGTTTAGATTATGTTTTCACCTTAATGATAATAGATTTAGGGAGACAAAACATTCTTACTTGAAATCCCCTCTCCAATTGTCTCTTACTTGAAACCTGCACAAATCTCAAAGTTTTAACTCCACTTTGATAAGAGATTGGGCCTCCTCAACTCTTCTAAATCAAGTTGGGCTTATTCAATGAAAAAGAACAAATCAATAATTTTATTAAAAAAAATTACATCTTATGTGCTCAGAATGTTAATTAGTTTATTGATAAAAAATATTATGATTATGTCGAACTATGTGGTTGATGCACATAGTTCTTGCTATTATTCTCCCGCGTTGTTGATGCACCAAAAGATGAGTATATCGAACTATGTGGTTCCCCGTGCAAACACTAATCACCAACTTTTGTTTCATAAATCTACCACTAACATCAAATATCCTGGTTGCTTTTTATGGAAGCTTGCCTTCTGGGATGTCTCCTGTGATTGTTGCATTCCTTTGCTGGATCTTTCTCTAGGCCTGCTTTTCCATATCTGTAGTTTCTCTATGCATCGATCTCCCTGTCTGTTTTGTCTATGAAGGATAAACTGGTCACACAAAGAGTTGCTTTTGTATATAACTATTCGTCTGAATCTATCGAGTAACACATTTTCTTGGAAGGTACATCTTGGTTCTGGAGGTGGAGCAAACAGTAAACATAGGTATTAGGTCAACATGAAACTACCAAAGTAGCAACAATACTTTTAGCAACATATATCAGGTCGCTTTGTTCTTTTTCTCTCAGACTTTGGGTTCTTGAGAACTGTGATCATCCTTCCCGTATCGTGGTAGGTACAGTGGAAATTTTAGTGGTGAATATAAGTACACAATTTGAGGCAGAGTTATGATTAGTTGGCTAACCCAATGTCCTTGCACAAGTTCAACCATTCTTATGAGAATGATATTTGACAACTCGAGCCCAGCCCAAGAAGAACCAAGCCATGTGCAAGCGTTGCTCAAGTCTGTGTTACGCACTGTTCAGGACTGCATCTCTTGCATTTGCACCTCTAATGTTAAATACTAATGTGCTGATACAGTTTCTTAACTTGATAAATGCAAAACAACTTCAGCTTTAATTTGATTTTGTATACTTGGAAAACTAAAAGTAAATAAAGTCACATTTGAACCTTCTATTAGCTCTTTCTATAGGAATGCTCAGAAGTGTGATATCTAGAATGTGTTTTATGCATTTCTTCCCAATTGTGCAATCATGTAAATATAAACGGTATATATAAGGTTATAAATTCTTTGCAAGAAATCTTTGCATGGAGTTTGTCCTCTTTTCAAGTTAACATGCAATATATATTATCAATTTCATTTATCCTTTGTAAATGTTTGTTTTTATAGCTTACAAGCACCTGTTTCTATGGCTGATATTTTGTCATATACCATTGGATCAAACGAAAAGGAAAACCTGCTTCAAGGGAGGTTGCACCTATAGTTGTTTGTAATCATGTCTCATACATCGAGCCCATATTCTTCTTCTCTGAATTATGTCCAACTATGGTTGCTTCCGAGTCACATGATGCGTTACCCTTTGTTGGAACTATAATCAGAGCTATGCAGGTGGACCTGCCACTTTCTTGACTGGATTTTAAAAAAAAGAAAAATTAGTTCTATTTATCTGATTTTTCTATTTTTTATATGTTATGACAATGTAGTCTGATCGAAACATTTTACGTTAACATGCTTCGTAGGTTATATACGTTGACAGGTTCTCACCTCAGTCGCGGAGGCTCGCAATTCATGAAATAAAGGTATGATGGTTTTGGAACTCGTTGAGTGATGCAGTCAATTCTTAGCTCAAGAACTATCTGTCTTGTGCAGTCATACTTTTTTTCAAGATAATAAGCTAAACTGGGTTTAACTTATATCACCCTACTAAAGATATACTTTTTTGCTAATTGTGAGATGTGGTCTATCTGGTAGTAAACTGTCAAATTAACATTTTTTTTGCATATGTAGATAAGAAATTTGAGCATATAGCATATCATTAATAATATCATTTGCCGTGGTGATGTGGTCATTCAAAAATCAAAGTTAAATATCGTGTGCTTTGTAGAAAACTTTCAAGTTTGCGAGCTGAATATATGTATTTCCCCTTCTAGAACAATTCATAATTAGCTCTGATTATTTTTGGTGTTTGAAGGCTGTCTTTCAAAAGATGAATTCTTGAATATGTCCATCAAATTTGGAGCTGCGGTTAGTGCTAATTTAGGATGCTTGCATAATAACACAAGGAAAAGCTATGAGCATTTTATGTGATATTCCCCTCAGGATGGTTTTTTCTTGATCTAAAATATGAATTTATAGCATTATGACTCGCTATATTTTAATCTGGATACATCTTAAGATTGCCTGATTTGTGCTCCTTTTATTTTTGATTCTTCGGTACATATTCTAACTCTTACTATGCTTCTATGCAAATTAAGGGTGGATCATGTGGTTTTCTAAAGCACATACATATCTTGTCTTATCTTCTGTGTCCCTTCCCTGTAATTATACACAACAAATTCATTGAGCAAAACTAATTAATGGGTCTTTATCCATAATGCTAGTTGTGAGAGATTGATATGTAAGATATATTAATTTGGTTTAGTTTTTGATGTATGATATTCTCTATTTCAAGTTTATTTCTAGATAATTGCCCATAAATGTCAATCTATGCTCTATGCTCAAATTTCTTAATGATATGCTAGCGCTTTCTTAGTGCATTGGCCTAAGTATCTTTTGAAGATCTTTCATCGTATATTTACTTGATTTGTTATTGGCAAAGTATCTTTCACGTCAGTTCCTGGATAGAAAGAAGACTAAACTTTAACAGTTTGCCTGTTAAGAAGCATTAAACAAAATAAAATCCATTCATTAGCTATTTGATACAGAAACATGCTTTCTAGGACATGAATTCAGAGAAAGGCATCTTCCAATGAATTTCCACGTGTTATGCTATTTAGGAAGGGACCACTACAAATGGGAGATTCCTCATATCATTTCGGCTTGGTGCATTCATTCCAGGCCTCCCGGTACAACCTGTGGTCGTTCGATATCCATACATACATTTTGACCAATCTTGGTGAGAATTTTACTTGTGATATCTTTCTTACTAGTCCTTTTTCAGTATTACATCTTATGTCATTTTATTTAGGGGGAATGCTAATTTGCTGAAGCTCATGTTTAGAATGTTCACACAGTTTCACAACTTCATGGAGGTATGATTTGACCTGAAAATATATGTTAGGCTTTACACTGTTTTTGTGCCAAAAGTTGATTATATTGTAATGTTGTGTTTAGCTAGCTTACTTCTTAAGTTCACATTTTTATGGAATATTATTTCTGTGTTATGATTGCTAAAGTAAAAGTAACTTTCTTTATTCTTGCCACAATCACATATTGCTTTCAGAACTAGAAAACCTTCATTCTTCATCAATAAAATATATTCTACTTGTTATATGACTTGTTATCTTGTGCAGGGTAAGTAAAAGAGTAGCTTACTTCTGTTGTTGAATACATGTTGACATTGATGCATGTAGTGTATTATTAATCCAAGGCCAAGCCTAACTCAGCAGAAAAATGAATCCCAAAACCAGCCTTTTGCTATACAGGAGAGGATTTTGATAATTTCGGATTAACATATTTGATGAATTTGCTGAACTAATATATTTTGAAACAAGAATTTCATTTTTTTCACTTGACAGGTGGAATACCTTCCTGTGGTCTTCCCAGATGAGAGCAAACAACAAAACACTGTTCATTTTGCAGAGAGGGTGAGCATATTATTCATCAATAAATCTGTGGAAACATGATGCAGTCTCACTTGTTATATTTTCTTCTAAAATGTAACTTATTATTTATATATGTTAGTTCACAAGTCATGCAAATCAGTAGTGTGCTTAGTTACATAATGTTTATCTTTATAGTACTTTGTTCCCCTTTGGTGCTAAGATTTCTAATTTCTCTTATCATGAATAGTATTGTATACTTAATCTTCTATATGTGCCATCTCATAAATATTATTGCTAAAGTTTTAGATTTAGATAAAGAAAAATGCTTTTGATGTTAAGATGGCAATCGATCATGAAAAATTGAAGAAGTCCACTATTCTTCTCATGCTTATATCGGAACCACATTATGATTGTGACCCCTTTTATGATGGACTATAGATAAGAAGTGTGTTATTTTCCTCATTGATTATTCAATCTCAAGATTTTTATATTCAGAAAATGATATCTTTTTTCCCTCAAGTTGTGGTTGTTATAATGTAATTGTGCAAAACAGAAGAAGAGCAGTGAAGGAGAAAACCTGAACCTAGAAACTCGTCTATTTAGCAAATTTTGAATCATTAATGAATTCTTGCTAGATTTTCTAAAAGCTAGCTTCCTAAAGATGACATGTATTTCATATATATATTTTGTAAGTGCAGTTGGTATTTATTTTAGTTCCTGCTCTTGAAGTTATGTAATATTTGACAAGCAAGCTGCCGCACCAAGAATAAGAAAAATCTTCTTGCCGGTGTGAAGTTTTTTCTGTATTGTTGATCAGAACAAAGTGAGATAAGATGGTTTTCTCATATTGATGAAAGCTATCGTTGACCTTAACTGAATACCACTCGGGGCTCCCTTGTCTGCTGAGGAAGTTGCTCTGAAACTGCCAAATGATACAAAAGGATTCATATAACTTACCAGAGCTAAACATTATGAAATAATAAACTAAGGTCCATTTATGTGATAATATTTTTATTTTTTATATAATATTTTTTATTCGATTTGTCTTTTTTTAATGCTCTCATCCGATGCCCGATCATTGAGATGGCCATCGAAGCGAACACCAATCTTCACTCCCACAAAGTTTCACGGACCCTAACCTTAAGTATCTCCCTAGATTGTTTTTTATTGTAACTCTTTGTGGATTTTATTTTCCCATGTTCTAATTTGTTGCCGATGGTGTGTTGTTTGCGGAGCTTAGTGAGGTCCTCACACGAACCACTGAGCTGTGGACGGGTACTCCGGTGTTGTGGTCAGCATCGGTGATCATCATTAGAGCCACCAGGACCCTGAACGTACTTGGTACCGATCTCTAATCTATGTTGAGCCTCGGTGGGACACCCGATTTGGACTTCGTATCATAATTGTGTATGGTGAGAAGGGGAGAAGGATACTGGAGCTGACTTCTGTGGTCCAGTAAAGATTCAACTTTCTGGAAAATGGTGTGGAACTCTACACCGAGAAGTCTACAACAGAGGGCTTTGCGCGATTGCTCAGGCTGTCTTTCCGGTACAAGCTTCTCGGAGGTGAGCTCATCGTTAGACATTTTGTTTGTGGCAGTTTAATTTAGATTTTGTCTATCTTGCTTGAAAAGTTGAGGTTTTTCGTTGGAATTGTTTGTCTAAGATGCTTGAAAGAACTTACAAGTGAGTGTGCCACATTCATGCAGTTTTTCACTGGAACCAGTTTGAAAACTACCGAGGACATTCTGGTTCTTCCTTGCATCGCCTTTGTTTAAATATGGGTTTCTGAGACTAGATGATCTGTGTGCAATTGGTTGTAAGGTGATTACTTACTTACAATAAGTAAGCTTTCCATTCTTATTCTGCATTTGTTGTATTCTTTTGGCCTCTGCTGTTCTAATTGTGGGGTCTTTAACAACGATGCACAAAATGAAAGCCATTCAGTCAGCAGTGGTCAGTCAACCACAGGGATGGATCCACAGATGACTGACTACAGTTTCAGTTTGTTTACTGATACCTTCTCGTATACAGTTGTACACCTCTCTTTTAATTGTGTTGTACTATGTGTTAAAGGTGCTAGGGCTATACTCTTATGCTTGAATATGATGTTATTTTTATGGAAAATATATTGGGTTGCATGACTTGATACCCACATATAGTATCAAAGTCTTCATTAGCTTATCTTATTCACATCTGCAGTAAGGTTAAACATGTGTATCTGAATTACTAATAGGCTTCTGCATGCTGCTCACACTGACATCATGACTCAAGATCCTAATCCTGTAACTGTTTTCTCTAGGCATTTGATGCATTTATTAGGTGACTTGTTGCCAATAATTATTCATTTCTAGCAACATAAATGGTTTCCATCGCATTGTACCAATGTCGTTGCTGTACAGCCTATGCTTATCATGATTTTCATGGTGAGGATTGAGAAAGCATCCATTGTTTTCTTTAATGAGTTCTTATATTAGAGATTCTTTTATTAATTAGGGATTGCCATGGTGTCCTGTGCTTTGTCATGGAAAGTGGTGCTAAAGGTTGTGAGGTGAGTTTCTTGATCATTTCATTCAGTTTTGCATCAAACATTTAATGAAGTTATCGTTGTAGCTTGCTTCTGACTTCATCCCAAGGTTTCAAATACTGATCGAACCAGCATATGCCAATTAGTATGTACTGGTCCAAGCACGGGTTGGTATCAAACTGCATTAGTACCAATCTGTATATATTTAATTTTCATTACATTTTCTGCAATACTAGATGGCATAGGCCGGTGTACTATCCAATATATTGGTGCCGTATTGGTTCTATTGATTGTCGAAATCGGAACCGTGTTGACTTTTAAAATCTCAAATCACCAAATAGATTGATCTGTCGACGAATACATAGGTTCTGCTGTGAGGCATGTTCTCCTCAGCCAGGCCAACCTATCACATATCATTAACCACATTGGATTACATCTTTTGTTTTCTTATAAAGAATTTCTCATGGTATCGTGGAGGTTTGTTTTCTGGCAAATCTGAACTGGAAAAAGCTGTCTCATTTGACTGAAAGTGTAAGCATCAGAGTGGGATGCTTTCCTTCTGGTAAAATGCATTTACTTATAACAGGGAAACCTTGATGTAGGAAGTTAAAGTCTCTAGCCTTTTTTATTCTTATGGACATATTTTAAAATTTAATTTTTTTAAAATTCCTGAACGAAGCTTGGCATTGTTATTTCTACTACTAAATTATATCTGATGAGAATATGCTGTATGTTGTGAAATTTGTCTTTGTTTTGGATTTTGCTGCAAGAAGCATTAGTAAATCCATCCACTGTCTAACATAGCACTATGCCCAATGCGTGGGAGTTGGGTGAAAACCTATCATGTGAACGGGCAGTTGCTATGCATAGCAGCACATCAGAGGAGAAGTCCTCTGGGTTCTGCAATCATGGTATGATAAAGACGTGAGACTTCACAGTGGCATATGTATTAATCAGTATTCACATTTTTTTTTTTTTGCTGCATATACTGTGGGTATGGCATGATTGCATTAATAGAGCGAGCTTGGTTTCCTTGCAGTGCTCATATGGGTACTACTTGCCTATTGACTACTTCAACTACTTCAAATATTTTTTTATTGCACTAACCTTTGAAATTTAGATGGTTGAATTTATTTACTTCCTAAACAATAATAAAAACACAGATATACGTGGAGAAATATGTATATTCAAGTGCTTAATGATCCATTTAAACTGACATTTTGCTTTTAAATATCTCAAGGTGTCCTCTGCTGCTTAAAGGTAAATATCATGCAGGATTGGGATCCTAAAGGAAAGCAGGGCCCCGTGACTCCTTTGCCACAATTCATGATGCCCCAAAGGAGGAAGAGGAGTTAATCCAACCTCCTGTTCTGCCTCTAGAGATTTAAGTCGTGGAGTGACCAGAAGAATTTGAGTGCTACAGCCTTTGCAAAAAGAATCGGGATTACATTTCTTCTTGATAAGCTTGCGGCAGGTAACAAGCCAGAGTTCTTCTGATTTATGCGCCTGTACTAGTCCTAGATTATCACGAAGGAAGATCGGGAGTCTTGGGGCACATATCTTAGTTTGTTCCGATCTTCTCAGGAGAGTTATTTGTTCTTATCGTTTGTTTTGATACCGGACATGCTTACTCCCGATTCCGACTTGACATTAGTTATTTGAATGCGTTTGTAACTTCCAAAGCTGGAATAGTAGACTCAGATTGGTTGTTTAAATTCATTCAAAATTCTGAATATGTAATTTAGATGCAACATGACCACTTTTCCGACAATTTGTAACTTTATAAAAGATTATGGAGTTTAGACTTTGCACCGTCCGTGTGAAGGCTTAAGAAATCTTTGCTTTGCACCGTGTGCTTCATGTTGTAAGAACTCCTGCTAAGACCTTCTAGTGCAGATTCTTGTTAATGTAATCCGATAGTTTTGTCTCTACAATTTTTATCTTGTTGCACTTGTTGGTGTGTTCTATCCGTGCAATGCAATCGGGGAGCCCTTTTCACATCTCTCATGCTCTGACTTGTGGTGTTGCCGCTTACACAATGAACTCGGTTTATATGCAGCTCGAAGGGACTAACTGGGTAAGCGGATGCTTCAAGATTAACATCTGACCTTCTCATTTCTGCTGGATATTTCTACCATTCAGCTGATCTAATATCTGTTTTTTTTTTGCATCTTGAAACTCTTGTGCTTCTACTGTCATTTAGTTGTTCCGAGTTGATTTGTGGCATACATTAAGGTGGTTCATCTTTCAACAACTTGTAATGTTGTTTCATTCATTTTAATTCACGCAATTTTCAAGAGTTTCCGGTGGACTTGGTATTAAAATTTATCATGTGGGTTGCAGATGTTCCTTCTGCTCTTTGTTTCCTCCTCCATACATGCGTAATAGATATGAACAAACAAACAAAAGAGACCATGGCAATCCAAAAATTTAACATTGAGTGATTTCAATATGAATCTCAAGGGAAAAAAGCATTCCATAGAATAGAACTTGTGCTTATTTGACTTTTGTGAAGTCAGAGTTGATTCTGTTGTGGTTATTAGTCCCATGCAAAATAAACTTTTAGCTGGCATTTATTTATCAACACGGCAGGATACGATTGATTAACTAAAATTGTAAGTGTTATATAATTTGAGAGACAATTCAGCTTTTAGATCTACGATGTGTTGTGTTATCTGGGTGTATATATAAATATTGCGGACTACTTTCCAATTGAGAATCCATCGATCACTATGCCGATTTGGTGTGCATATGTTGTCAAAGGCATGCAAGATTTTGATGTGCACAAAATATATTTCAATGCAGTTTGCATTGCAGCTCTGTTCTTCTCTTGCGTTGACACTCGAATACACACTTCATCAACATACTGTACATCTCCACAATAACAACACATCACATAAAATTGCGTTCCGGGCTCGGGAGGATGACATCGTCGGTGCCCGACAGCCGCTCGCACCAACGCAAGAATGCGTCGATACCTTCCGCAGTCATCACCGTCGACGATGGAGGGGCTCCGGCGACCGAGGAAGGACGACTCTCACCTCCACCAACGTCCGTTGACGATGGAGGGACTCCGGCGACCGAGGAAGGACTACTCGCCGGGCGTGGTGTCACGACGGGAGCCAGTAAGTCCGTGAAGAAGGGCTCGTCGGTGCCGCACATCTGCTCGCACCTTCGGAAGAATGCTTCGAATTCTTCCGCGGTTATCACCGGCTCACCGTCCGTTGACGATGGAGGGACTCCGGCGACCGAGGAAGGACTACTCTCACCTCCACCAACGTCCGTTGACGATGGAGGGACTCCGGCGACCGAGGAAGGACGACTCTCCGGGGGTGCCACGACGGGAGCTAATTCGGGCTGTTGCACCACCGCGGTCGGAGGTGGCGAGACGTCGGACTGCAATGCTCCGCTGGAATGCGCAACCGACGACCCCCAGCATGGCTTCTTCGAGAGAGTGCCGCCGTTGATGGTGGTGCCGCCGGAGGAGATGGCCTCCGTGACAGAGACGGCCGAGAGAGCAGAAGATTCCTCTCGGTTTCTCTTCTGCCCAACGAAGCTGCCGCCGGAGATGGCCTCCGTGACCGAGACGACGGCCTCCCTGAAGGTGGAGGAGTCAACCGTTTCGATAGTGGTGCCGCCGCCGGAGATTGCCGGATGCGAGTTCTTTACGTGACACAGAACTCGCCGCTGGAAGCCGGAAGAAATCATTTCGTACTCGTACATACTCCACCCGGAGTTCTTCCGCCGGCCATCGTTGAACGACAGGTAGCTCTTTCGCCCCACCACCATCTCGCGCCCGCCGACCATGGACCTGACGGCTTCTTGCTTTTTGTTCAGAGTCCAAGAACCGGCGCCGGCCTTTCGATCCACGCGCGACCCGCCGCTGCTCTTGGGCTTGCGCTCCGCAAAGAAATAGGCTTCCTGCCGACCGCTGCCGAGAAGATTCCACGGCTCGGTGCCGTAGACGTCGGCGAAGGCGACAGCGCGGCTGGGGAGAGGTGCGCCGGCGACCCAGTTGGCGAGGTAGTCGACCACGAGTTCCTCCGCCGTGGGAAGGAACCGGTAGCCTTTCGGTACGAGGTCGACGGGCTCCATGGACGACGACCAAATTTTCTGGTTCTGGAGAGGAAATTAACGAGGAGGAGGAGGAGGAGAAGGGAGCAGAGGAGACGCGCGGGGAGAGTGAGTGTGGGGTGGGGGGGAGGAGAGAGGGTGTATATATATATATATATGTATATATGTATGTATATTTATGTATTTATATATATGTATATGTATGTATACATATATATATATATATCGTCCAAAAATTCAGAAAAAAAGGAAAAAAGCGAAAAAACAAAAGCAAAAGCCACTACGGAGGATGAAAACATCGGATCTCGCCCATTTCTTCAATAGCAATCCTCAAGAGTGCGAGATTTGGCGCAGTGGTGTCAACGACTGGCGACCGAGGGAGGAATCGGAAACGGCGAGGGTTTCGGAGAAGCGACGACGGTCGGTCGGCACGATCCGAGGCAGCGATGATCCGCAAGGCCGTCATCGCGTTCCTCGCCCTCGCCATCATCCTTCTCGGCTTTTCCATCACCCACAAGGAGGTCCGGCCGATTCTTCTTTTCTTCAGATCCCTTCCCTTTCCACATTCTTCCATCCTTGCGATCCCGAGATGCAACATTTCTTTGCTAATATCTAGCTTCGCTTTCTCTTGATATCTTTCGCTAGACACGATAATTCTTGAGGAAATCGTTCCATTACTTGGAATTTGGTTTCTATTTAGTCCGTGAAGTGTGGTGAGTTGGAAGCTTGCAAATAGTGAAAAGTTTTATTATCTGACGATTTTGTGGTTCACTGACCAAGAATTTGAGTTCTGAAGAAGAATTAAACGTCGTGTAGATTAGATATTCAAACTGGGGTTTGCCATTTCGGGTACCGGATCCGTTTTGGTAATCTGCTGGAAAGGTATGTACCGGTGTACCGATACATAGTATGCAAGTGCATTTCGGTGATTCGATAAAGAAGAAAAAAGAGAGTGAATAGGAAGGCGCGGTGGAGGAACATAGGAGGAAGGAGAAAGGAATGAGGAAGATGAAGAGGAAAGAAGAGGAGGCCTAGAAGTGCAGCAACAGGGCGAAGAGGCTGTGCCGCATGGCGGCGAGGGCTGCTGCATCGACGCGAGAAGAGGGCTTCCGTTCAGTGAGCCCTAACTTGCCTTTTTTTTAAAAAAAATCTTTTTTAATGCAAGTGCATTTCGGTGATTCGATAAAGAAGAAAAAAGAGAGTGAACAGGAAGGGGCGGTGGAGGAACATAGGAGGAAGGAGAAAGGAATGAGGAAGAAGAAGAGGAGGCGTAGAAGTGCAGCAACAGGGCGAAGAGGCAGTGCCGCTGCGGCGGCGAGGGCTGCGGCATCGTACGCCAGAAGGGGGCTTCCGTTCGTGAGCCCTAACTTGCCTTTTAAAAAAAAAAAAAAAAAATCTTTTTTAATGCTGATATGGATTAGGGCCCACCATTTTGTTTTATTTTTTTTACCATTTTAATCGGACCACCCGAAATGGGCATATCGACCCACACCGGGACTGGTATGTACCGCCTGTACCATATCGTTCTGGGAGTTACAGCGATCACTGATTCAAACCATGTTTAGAAGTCGAATATCTAATGCAAATTGAATCTCTGGCATCTCTTGGCAATATGTGTTTTTGCTCAAAGTCATTTCTTTAGCAGATCTTTAGATACCATGCGGTGTGGTTTCGAACAATAGGTCTACAGTTCTATGAAAATGCTTACTGTATGTTCTTTTTTATTTTATGTTTTAGCAGAAATGTTGACATAGAGCGGATGTCATGACATTGTGCTGTTGATAGGCCTTTTGAGATATGACAACCGAACGACTTATCCTTCCTCACCTTCTTGTCCTTTGGATGCGAACGAGTTTCATTGGCATATGCTGATGGACCCTGTGCATGTTCTTGTCAATTCTGTGCAGCTGCCTATTAAAGCAGTTACAAAAGAGTTCCATATGACAAATGATGGACATGGTCCGTAATTTTTTTATTCTAATTGCATAATAGGATCCCGTCTCTTTGTAGTTATTTATTGTGGTCATATTCTGTTGTAATATAATTATCAGCTGCAAAATCAAGAAATATATTATAATTGACTTGAAATTATGGTAGATCGGGAAGAGACTATCTGCATTTACTTATGGATTAGGGATCAGTTGTTCAACCAAGGTGTTAGCACATAGAAAGACTTACAAGAGAACGTTTTCATTTTTTTTTTTTTAATGTTTTGATGTCACAATGCAAGCCTGTCTGGTTACTTAGTGTATACATATTCTTGGTTTGTTCTTCTCTAAACCGTGTTTTGGAAATCAAGATAAATTATAGGCCTTATTTGTAAGTTTTTGCAGACGTTTCATCAATAAAAAATGATTGCCTTCATATTATTTGTCAAATTTCCCTTTTGCTGAAAACTGCTGTTTCTGTCTTATGTGTCGAATATCAGTGCTTTCATATATATTATTTAAGAACTAAAACTTCTTTTGCGTATGCAGGATAAACTTAAGGTGGAAAAAGAGCCTGAAAAAACTCATAGAGTTTTCTTGGATGTCGATATTGATGGCCAACATTTAGGTACATTTAATGGAAGTGTAAATTCTCAATGCATAATAAAAAAAATTGGTTCATGTACTTGAACTTATGTTTGCTTATTTTGTTCATTTAAGTCTAGCAGGTATCTATAATCATCTGTTTCTATAAACTCTTTATGAAAAGATATTTTATCCTTTCCTCTGAATATTAATCAATTGGTTTAAGTGCTACATGATTAATACTAGCTTACATGTATGCCTACTATGTCTCAATGGATTAATCGTTAAGATGGATGGTCCTGTACATGATGCAGGCATTAGGCTTAACAGGCATCCACCTTCTATATTTGAAGTGGCCTTTACATTGTCCTCCAATCGATCAATGTTTTCAGAATTGTGTTATTATATAAGATCTTGGCTTATTTGAAATAAAGAGGGTGTTTAGTGGTCAGTATTTCTCATCCTTCTTTGCAGCTTTTGTGTTTGTGGGTTATGGTTTATTTTATTAAGGAGAACTATACAAATATAATTTACTGAATTATATTATGACATGCTCAGTTTATAAAACAATTGTTTTAAAATAATTGTAAACCTGTTCTTCCTGATGGATTGCTAGACATTGTCCTTCTTATAGTTATGAAAATATCAATGACATTGTGTTTAGGGACATCAAGAAATTCGTTTGTTGTGATAATGTGATTTTTCTGCTCTTTTCTCCAATTAATCACAATTGCATTTAACTCTTTATGGATTAACCCAATTCCAGCTGAAGATCAACAAGTAGTATAATATGCTCAGAACTCATTCGTGACCTCAGGTAGGATTGTCATTGGACTATATGGAGAGGTGGTGGCAAAAACTCTTGGTATGTAACTGCTACTAATCCGTCATGGTTCCTGTACATTTCATGTAAAATTAATGCTTGCATTCGTTTGAACTTTCTGTAACTACATATGACACATCAAGATATTGTTGCTTAGACTGATTGGTGTACACAATCTACATATGCGACTGCATAGAACATGTGCACTATGTTGTATGTTTACCATTAAAGCACTGTGGTTGCTTTATAGAATATTGGAGACTTATTTCTGTTTCCAAATAAGAATACATCAGACTGTGAAGTGCACAATTTCAATTTTTGCTTACCTGACTACTTCCCAAAAGCTAGTCATTAACAGCATCGTTGTAAATTCTGCATGTGGGATGTAATGGCTTTTCATGTTCTTCAGCCTTCTCTAACAGCCTATCATTTTCTTTGAAGTTCTCCCCACCAACTTCTGGTCCAAATATCAGTTGCCATGTTCACTTCCACCAAATTTAACGGAATGAAGAAACTTCTGGTCCAAATATCAGCTGCCATGATTGGGTAGTCAAATAAAGAACCTCAGTGGTTGTCCTTGACCCATGAATCATTTATCTTCTATTGAGTTTAACTAGTAGCGGTTATAATTGCCAAAATGTGGCCTCAATTAGTATGGCTTAACCTAAGATGTCAGAGATTTTAACCACTTCTTCACTTGTTTGTGCACCTTTTGTTAGTTTGGTGTACCTAAATTTGATCATGCATGTGTTTTGACCTTTCGTGTTCCAACATCTGAACTTATGCATTTCTTTTTTAATCTTCATCGTGCTTAAATTTGATCAGGCATGTGTTCTGACATGTCTTCATTTCAACATATCAACTAATGTATTTCAATTTTTTGCCCCCTTTTCGTGGCAGGAAATTTTAGAGCTCTCTGCACAGGTATCTGGACTTGCATCAGAAGATATTTCTGCCTTATTTGTTGCTTTTTAGTATCTTGGTGAGGCAAAGTACATTCTAAAGATTGTATGCAACCTATGGTTTGGTAGCAGGTGAAAAGAGCAATGGGACTGGTGGAAGAAATCTTCACTATAAGGGAACAAAATTTCATCGTATAGTTTCTGGTTTTGTGATACAAGGTGGAGATATCACTAATGGTGATGGTGATGGTAGGTGGAGATATCACTAATGGTGATGGTAATGGTGATGGAGATATATGGTGGTACCTTTCCTGATGAGAACTTTGTCATAAAGCATTCACAAGCAGGTTGGATTTCCATTTCAAGTTTATATTTACAAAGTTAGTGAAAATTAGGTTTTCATGTACTTCATGCTTTCGAAGTTCCTATTCCACAAAATTAATGGTGAAATTATGCTCCTTGGAATTTCTGAGTTCTTTCTCACAACTGATCTAAATTGTTAATGGTGGAAAAGAGTCGATGTAGCAAACTTTGATAAAGTTGGCATTTTATTAGAAATGAGTGCTCTAGAGAGTCAATTTCACATACTCCATGCAGTTGGCATATAGTTAGAAATGAAGGCTGCTGCCTCTTGTTGGTCTGGTTGGTGATGATGTTTGCGTTCCTTTGATTGCAAAGTCGCAGAAACATGTGATAAGGCAAAGGCTAACTTTTCTTTTAGATATACCCTAGACTAATAAATAGAAAGAAAATAAAAAAAATCAAGGCATATTGGATTCATAAATTAAAAGACATTTGCGGCACACTTGATTAGTCATACAGCAACTTTGTAGTGTACTTTATTAATGCATATTTATATACTGGCAGTGGATTCAGTACTTGATTAATGCTCTTATTTGAATTCTGTCACTCTCACTGTGCAATTTCTTACTTTGATACTTGTTCACGCTTCCAGGTATTGTTTCTATGGTGAACTCAGGGCCTGATTCCAATGGATCCCAGTTCTTTATAACCACAGTTAAGGCAAGCTGGTATGTACCATTTAAATTTCAAACCTTTTGAGAGCTGATGTGTGGGCTCTAAGTTCAAACAATATGACATGCCAATTATTCTTCTGCAATCGTAGGTTAGATGGGGAGCACATTGCCTTTGGTAGGGTTATGCAGGGCATGGATACCGTCTTTGCAATTGAGGGAGGAGCTGGAACATATAATGGGAAACCAAGAAAGAAAGTCATCATCGTTGATTCAGGAGAGATACCAAAGGACCAGTGGGATGCAGAAAAAATGAGCTCTTAGATGCTATCGCTTCTACATCGATGAGTTCGCACCATTTTGCACCATTCATGGTTGATACAAAAAATGGCAACCTTATTGCATATTGGTGCATTTATGGTACTAGCAGCTAGGAGTTTGAAAGAGCTGGTATTCTCTGCGACAGTATCTCTGTGTACATTAGCCTAGTAAATTTCTTGGATCATATGTGATAGCCATTACCGGTCTACAAGAGGGATTCACTCAACCCAGTTCTTGTTCCACCTATGCGACTGTTACATGCTGTAGTATGACTCATTTGTTGCCTATACTATTGAAATTTGAGTTTCCAAACAGAAGCTTTTCTCAATTAGCTAACCAGCATTTGATTGTTTTCAGGTGATAGCAGATCAGAATTGCAGGAAAACACAGATAATGAAGATGACTTGCTGGGGGAAATATATGGGTAATAAAGTCTCAAATGTTTGCTGCAATGGATTGGATTCTTTTGTTTAGATTATGTTTTCACCTTAATGATAATAGATTTAGGGAGACAAAACATTCTTACTTGAAATCCCCTCTCCAATTGACTCTTACTTGAAACCTGCACAAATCTCAAAGTTTTAACTCCACTTTGATAAGAGATTGGGCCTCCTCAACTCTTCTAAATCAAGTTGGGCTTATTCAATGAAAAAGAACAAATCAATAATTTTATTAAAAAAAATTACATCTTATGTGCTCAGAATGTTAATTAGTTTATTGATAAAAAATATTATGATTATGTCGAACTATGTGGTTGATGCACATAGTTCTTGCTATTATTCTCCCGTGTTGTTGATGCACCAAAAGATGAGTATATCGAACTATGTGGTTCCCCGTGCAAACACTAATCACCAACTTTTGTTTCATAAATCTACCACTAACATCAAATATCCTGGTTGCTTTTTATGGAAGCTTGCCTTCTGGGATGTCTCCTGTGATTGTTGCATTCCTTTGCTGGATCTTTCTCTAGGCCTGCTTTTCCATATCTGTAGTTTCTCTATGCATCGATCTCCCTGTCTGTTTTGTCTATGAAGGATAAACTGGTCACACAAAGAGTTGCTTTTGTATATAACTATTCGTCTGAATCTATCGAGTAACACATTTTCTTGGAAGGTACATCTTGGTTCTGGAGGTGGAGCAAACAGTAAACATAGGTATTAGGTCAACATGAAACTACCAAAGTAGCAACAATACTTTTAGCAACATATATCAGGTCGCTTTGTTCTTTTTCTCTCAGACTTTGGGTTCTTGAGAACTGTGATCATCCTTCCCGTATCGTGGTAGGTACAGTGGAAATTTTAGTGGTGAATATAAGTACACAATTTGAGGCAGAGTTATGATTAGTTGGCTAACCCAATGTCCTTGCACAAGTTCAACCATTCTTATGAGAATGATATTTGACAACTCGAGCCCAGCCCAAGAAGAACCAAGCCATGCGCAAGCGTTGCTCAAGTCTGTGTTACGCACTGTTCAGGACTGCATCTCTTGCATTTGCACCTCTAATGTTAAATACTAATGTGCTGATACAGTTTCTTAACTTGATAAATGCAAAACAACTTCAGCTTTAATTTGATTTTGTATACTTGGAAAACTAAAAGTAAATAAAGTCACATTTGAACCTTCTATTAGCTCTTTCTATAGGAATGCTCAGAATTGTGATATCTAGAATGTGTTTTATGCATTTCTTCCCAATTGTGCAATCATGTAAATATAAACGGTATATATAAGGTTATAAATTCTTTGCAAGAAATCTTTGCATGGAGTTTGTCCTCTTTCCAAGTTAACATGCAATCTATATTATCAATTTCATTTATCCTTTGTAAATGTTTGTTTTTATAGCTTACAAGCACCTGTTTCTATGGCTGATATTTTGTCAGATACCATTGGATCAAACGAAAAGGAAAACCTGCTTCAAGGGAGGTTGCACCTATAGTTGTTTGTAATCATGTCTCATACATCGAGCCCATATTCTTCTTCTCTGAATTATGTCCAACTATGGTTGCTTCCGAGTCACATGATGCGTTACCCTTTGTTGGAACTATTATCAGAGCTATGCAGGTGGACCTGCCACTTTCTTGACTGGATTTTAAAAAAAAGAAAAATTAGTTCTATTTATCTGATTTTTCTATTTTTTATATGTTATGACAATGTAGTCTGATCGAAACATTTTACGTTAACATGCTTCGTAGGTTATATACGTTGACAGGTTCTCACCTCAGTCGCGGAGGCTCGCAATTCATGAAATAAAGGTATGATGGTTTTGGAACTCGTTGAGTGATGCAGTCAATTCTTAGCTCAAGAACTATCTGTCTTGTGCAGTCATACTTTTTTCGAGATAATAAGCTAAACTGGGTTTAACTTATATCACCCTACTAAAGATATACTTTTTTGCTAATTGTGAGATGTGGTCTATCTGGTAGTAAACTGTCAAAGTAACATTTTTTTGCATATGTAGATAAGAAATTTGAGAATAGAGCATATCATTAATAATATCATTTGCCGTGGTGATGTGGTCATTCAAAAATCAAAGTTAAATATCGTGTGCTTTGTAGAAAACTTTCAAGTTTGCGAGCTGAATATATGTATTTCCCCTTCTAGAACAATTCATAATTAGCTCTGATTATTTTTGGTGTTTGAAGGCTGTCTTTCAAAAGATGAATTCTTGAATATGTCCATCAAATTTGGAGCCGCGGTTAGTGCTAATTTAGGATGCTTGCATAATAACGCAAGGAAATGCTATGAGCATTTTATGTGATATTCACCTAAGGATGGTTTTTTCTTGATCTAAAATATGAATTTTTAGCATTATGACTCACTATATTTTAATCTGGATACATCTTAAGATTGCCTGATTTGTGCTCCTTTTATTTTTGATTCTTCGGTACATATTCTAACTCTTACTATGCTTCTATGCAAATTAGGGGTGGATCATGTGGTTTTCTAAAGCACATACATATCTTGTCTTATCTTCTGTGTCCCTTCCCTGTAATTATACACAACAAATTCATTGAGCACAACTAATTAATGGGTCTTTATCCATAATGCTAGTTGTGAGAGATTGATATGTAATATATATTAATTTGGTTTAGTTTTTGATGTATGATATTCTCTATTTCAAGTTTATTTCTAGATAATTGCCCATAAATGTCAATCTATGCTCTTGCTCAAATTTCTTAATGATATGCTAGCGCTTTCTTAGTGCATTGGCCTAAGTATCTTTTGAAGATCTTTCATCGTATATTTACTTGATTTGTTATTGGCAAAGTATCTTTCACGTCAGTTCCTGGATAGAAAGAAGACTAAACTTTAACAGTTTGCCTGTTAAGAAGCATTAAACAAAATAAAATCCATTCATTAGCTATTTGATACAGAAACATGCTTTCTAGGACATGAATTCAGAGAAAGGCATCTTCCAATGAATTTCCACGTGTTATGCTATTTCCGGAAGGGACCACTACAAATGGGAGATTCCTCATATCATTTCGGCTTGGTGCATTCATTCCAGGCCTCCCGGTACAACCTGTGGTCGTTCGATATCCATACATACATTTTGACCAATCTTGGTGAGAATTTTACTTGTGATATCTTTCTTATTAGTCCTTTTTCTGTATTACATCTTATGTCATTTTATTTAGGGGGAATGCTAATTTGCTGAAGCTCATGTTTAGAATGTTCACACAGTTTCACAACTTCATGGAGGTATGATTTGACCTGAAAATATATGTTAGTCTTTACACTGTTTTTGTGCCAAAAGTTGATTATATTGTAATGTTGTGTTTAGCTAGCTTACTTCTTAAGTTCACATTTTTATGGAATATTATTTCTGTGTTATGATTGCTAAAGTAAAAGTAACTTTCTTTATTCTTGCCACAATCACATATTGCTTTCAGAACTAGAAAACCTTCATTCTTCATCAATAAAATATATTCTACTTGTTATATGACTTGTTATCTTGTGCAGGGTAATTAAAAGAGTAGCTTACTTCTGTTGTTGAATACATGTTGACATTGATGCATGTAGTGTATTATTAATCCAAGGCCAAACCTAACTCAGCAGAAAAATGAATCCCAAAACCAGCCTTTTGCTCTACAGGAGAGGATTTTGATAATTTCGGATTTACATATTTGATGAATTTGCTGAACTAATATATTTTGAAACAAGAATTTCATTTTTTTCACTTGACAGGTGGAATACCTTCCTGTGGTCTTCCCAGATGAGAGTAAACAACAAAACACTGTTCATTTTGCAGAGAGGGTGAGCATATTATTCATCAATAAATCTGTGGAAACATGATGCAGTCTCACTTGTTATATTTTCTTCTAAAATGTAACTTATTATTTATATATGTTAGTTCACAAGTCATGCAAATCAGTAGTGTGCTTAGTTACATAATGTTTATCTTTATAGTACTTTGTTCCCCTTTGGTGCTAAGATTTCTAATTTCTCTTATCATGAATGGTATTGTATACTTAATCTTCTATATGTGCCATCTCATAAATATTATTGCTAAAGTTTTAGATTTAGATAAAGAAAAATGCTTTTGATGTTAAGATGGCAATCGATCATGAAAAATTGAAGAAGCCCACTATTCTTCTCATGCTTATATCGGAACCACATTATGATTGTGACCCTTTTTATGATGGACTATAGATAAGAAGTGTGCTATTTTCCTCATTGATTATTCAATCTCAAGATTTTTATATCCAGAAAATGATATCTTTTTTCCCTCAAGTTGTGGTTGTTATAATGTAATTGTGCAAAACAGAAGAAGAGCAGTGAAGGAGAAAACCTGAACCTAGAAACTCGTCTATTTAGCAAATTTTGAATCATTAATGAATTCTTGCTAGATTTTCTAAAAGCTAGCTTCCTAAAGATGACATGTATTTCATATATATATTTTGTAAGTGCAGTTGGTATTTATTTTAGTTCCTGCTCTTGAAGTTATGTAATATTTGACAAGCAAGCTGCCGCACCAAGAATAAGAAAAATCTTCTTGCCGGTGTGAAGGTTGTTTCCGTATTGTTGATCAGAACAAAGAGAGATAAGATGGTTTTCTCATATTGATGAAAGCTATCGTTGACCTTAACTGAATACCACTCGGGGCTCCCTTGTCTGCTGAGGAAGTTGCTCTGAATGAGCCAAATGATACAAAAGGATCCATATAACTTACCAGAGCTAAATGAAGTCACCTTGGGCCTGGAGAAGCAACTTCATTATGATGAAGGATAGATGGCTGGATCAGACAAGAATAATCTGAAAAGAAGGAAAGGACTCGAGTCCTTTTCATATGAAATTAAGGGTTCTTTCTCTCTGTCGTACAACACCTAAATCTTGTGTACACATGAACTGAACAAAAATTTGTCCCAAGGGAAAGAAAGCCGGATAAGACAAGGATTTGACTCAAAATATATGATGTGAGGACTCTGTAAATGCTGCACATACATCATACAAGCACAAATAGTCTTTAAGGTAAGCACAAATGTCTCCGTAGATAGTAAATCGATCACAAAAGAAAAAATTTAGCTTGTTTTTAGAACAATCTGAGTGTAGGTTGGCTGAGCTTAGCTTGAGCTTCAGGCAAGTTCAAATATCATTCAGGCTCTTGACCCAGCTTGAGAACCATGAGAACAAGTTGAGTCATGCCTAGGCAGCGCCTTGCTCAGTCATCTTCATTGCAACCCTAGATTTGACATGAATAACCATCAGATATTTCAAGTGGGAAATGGATAGAAATTCCTCTGTTTATCTTAGTTGAAAAGATAGCAGACACCTGATGCACATACTGGTGGAGTAGAAGAGAGCAAGAGGGTCTATAGGTGAGATATATCTGGTGCATTTTATTTCACAAAGGTGCTATTCGGTGATGCCTGTCAGAGGGACCTTAGAATCCTGACATTCTACTAGCTTTAGAAAATATAATTATTTAAGTTTTGAAATAGTTTAAAACATTAAAAAAAATATGCTAAATTATCATATGAGTATATATGTGTATTGAGATCCCACACCTGTATTCCCAGATCCAACTTTGGGCAACAATGCCAAGCTGAGATGCATATCCTCACCTGATACGTGTTCGATTTCAAGCAACACATTTACAAGCCAACGGGATGTCTTATATTGTTCGCTCTCTTTATTTTAATATATTTATCATCAGTCAGTATTAGTTCCCTTAAAGGTCTATTTTCCTTGAACTAGAGAACAGTTCAATGGTCGAGTGATACCCAATCATGCAAGTTAAGCAGGTTGCATGGAGTACTAGGTAGGTTGGGATCGGGATTGAATTTGACATAATTATAACAGGATGGGTCTTGATCTAGGGTTTTGTTTTATTATGTGCTTCTCACCCTGACATGGAGACAACCCGTTGGCACCTGTAATCATGTGTAATATGCACTAACATGTTGTCACATTCAATTTAGCAAAGCACCAAGCAGCAGAGACTAATCTTGTATTTTTAACTGGAAGGTTTTTTCCCCTTCAAACTACACCGCCTACAACTGAATCCTTCACTTCTCTAATTTGCTTTTTTTGCTTATCCCTTTTTCTTATTTGCTCTGTTTCTCCTTTGTGGAATCCTCCTTCCCAATATAGACCTTTCTCTCTGCTACTAATAAAATCACAATAGTAAATTATATGATATGATGGAAGATTCTGAACTTATGCATAATAGCCTTTGTCATTCTTTAAGCTGCTTTTATAATGAATCTAGAAGTGCCATTGATAGTGTTTTATTGATATTCTCTATTAGTGGTGTTGGGCTTCTTGATGATCTGATCAATAGAGCACTTTATGGATTCCTTACTTTTTTTGTGGTTGAACATTTAGAAAGACAGCTCTATATAATATCAGGCACCTCATAAACATACATCACTGGTTTGTTGCAATTTTCTTGATAATATGGAAGAAAAGGGCTAGTGCTAGCATGTTGCTTTTAGACAAAAAAAAAGGGGGTAAAACTAACATGTTTTTGGGAAAAAAATCTGCAGACTTGCTCCTCTATGGCCAATGCACTTAATGTTCTACAGACGTCTCATTCTTTTGGTGACATGATACTTTTTACAAGAGCATCCGAACTTGCAAAGGTGAAGAATATTTGCTTGTTTTATCAAGGAACGATTCTTCCTGTTTTATGTCCATTTTTATTGTTCATGATGCATACTATATTTAGACCATGGTTTCAAATACTTGTTGGATCGGTACATAAGACTAATATTTACTGGTTTAATAAGCATAGGTAATGGAGCATACCACTTAGGATTGCGTGATACACTGTTCTTTTTTTTTTAATTATTCTTTGTCGATTGATACCAGGCAATACATATTATATAATACTGCTCAGTATCTCAATGGTTTGACAAGTTGTTCACAACCGCTGTCAGATTGGTATCTGAAACCTTGATTTTAGGCTGCCTAATTCATGAGAAAAAACAACACTGGGTCGAAAAGATACTGAAGATATAATTCAAGCCTCCGCATTTATAACAATATTTACAATTGATGAAGTACTTCACTGCTATCTGATATGAACTTATTGCTTCTTAATTGTTTCTATTTTTCTTTCTAGATTATTGCTGTCACCATTTAAAGATGATGAGTTATGCAGCATAAAATTTGCTACACAGGCACTAGCATTGACCTGGCCCTCAAATATGAATATAAAATTCTGCTAATAAAACCATGATATTCTCTTAATTATCGATTCAGTTGCCCTGTAAACAATGTTCAGATAATCTATATGGAATCCAGTCACCTTGTGCAGATAGATTTGTCTGAGGTGTAAAATTGTCATGATTTGAACTCAAACTGATTGTTTGACCATCTTTAATCTTGAAATATTATTGCATACATTAGTAGATTCATATTAGCATGTATATTGCATATCTTTAACTTTTTTTTATCCAAACTGTCAAGCTATTATTCTTGTTCTTGTGTTTTCCGCCCTCAACTATGTGTATGTGATAGATGGAGGCCATACCGTGCCTATAACATATGTTTACTGTTGCATATTCCCAAGGAAAACTTCGATTGCTTTATGTTAAAATTTTAGGGCACTTTTACATAAGCAATATAGGATCTATTGGAGAATTGGTTGTCATTTTATTGTAGACCATTTTCTAAATGCTGCTCAGGAAAGACGCTTTTATGTGATCATTTTCTCTTATAGCTTTGATCTTCAATTCGCAGGAGAGTTGTTCAAATTATATGGTCGAAATGGCATGGGTTGAAAATGTGAGTTCTCCATCTGCATATTTGTAATCTAGCCTCTCGATGCATCTATCATCCATTGTTAATGAAATGATTACCATTCATTCATCAAGTCTTACGACTTGATGATTACCATTGTTATTGTGCTCCTAGCACTGACAGATGTTAATGACCAAAAGTTGATCTAACTGAAACATCTTGAACAGCGATATGGCATTACTCTTAGCGCTTATTTGTTTATCATAATATGTGCTTTATTTATATTCTATCACTATGTTTTTGAAGAACTTAACGACAAAACTCGTGTTTCAAGTGCTGGAGAATTTCATACTTTTTTGGGGCATTTTGACATTGCATACTTATCTGAAGCAAAATGCAATTTCGTTCGAATGCCAAGCTTCACTCCAGGACATAATTAAATGTGTTTCACAGTGCATATTAAGCAGTTGGACTAATATTGTTATTTGCAAGTGCTGGTCGGCATACAATGCACCAACATGCTATGGGCCATGGGGTATACCAAAACAGCACTTGGCTGGCACACGCGTACACTTAATTCCAATGCGTGCCTACTGGCACATGCAAGGAAAAGAACCCCCTTCACTTTCTCGAATCAAGGAACTTGGTGTCCAAGGATATTTTCTCAATTGTCTAAAGAAACCTGGTTTCTTTCTATTTTCATTTTCTGAAGCTTAGGGAAATTTTTATGCAGCCAGACAACTTAATTAAATTGACTTGTTAATGACAATCGGATGCTTGCAATTTTCTGTTGCAAAAGGTATTTAATTTTGTTCTTCATATGCAGCTGACAGTGACATTGTTATGTATCTTGTATTTTAGGCATTATACTTGCTTTATTTTGCGGACAAACCTATTGTAGTGTTCATTATCTGCTTTCAGAGGCAGTTACCCATATACTAATATAAGGGGAAGATGGATTGCTTGGCTTTAGTGTGTCTCTCTGATGATCTTTTTCATATGCAGTCATTCAACGTAAGCACATCTGAAGCTGTGGTCATTTTGGATCGGTTTCTTTCCATGAACCCAGATTCCTCGTAAGTCTCAGACAAATCTCAAATTTCATGTTGAAATGGTGAGAACATTATCTAAATATGGGCTGGCATCCCAAGCATGTGCAATCCATGATCCAGAGAAATGGTGAACATTGTCTAATATGGTCATTTTACGGCTGTAGCAGAACAAATTGTCTGCTAGCCAAGGCCGTATCAGTGTTGGCCAGATGTTGTCATATGCTGATCACTACTTTGAATATGATGTTTTGATTCTTACCATATGATGTTTATTCATATGATGCTTTAACTTGTTACCCGAGGCGTGTACAGTTTATTTTCGTTGATGTTATAAATCCAACTATCCAGTATCAGCTTTAGGATGAAAATTTTATATGATCTCTTGTAATGTGGTTGGTGGCAGTGGACGTGTTGAACTTCAAGGATTTCTGAATGCTTATGGGTTGGTGTGGAGTCGTCTGTCGGAGAAGGTTAGTCATACTTGTCATGCTTCCCCTTTTTTTTTTTATCTTGCAAAAGAATAACTTCTCAGATGATTTGTACAATTGTGCACTTTAAACATGGAGTCCAATCTCTAAAAAGCCGATCTGCTTATGTGAACCTTGTAACGTTTGGTCAAGCCTATATTATCAGTTCTTTTAAATAGATAAAACTTGTTTTCTATGCTTTTTTTCTCAAAATATTAGCAGACAGTGATCGATGATTTAGATTGGGAGGAGCGAGGATTATAAACAAAAGCTGCTGTCTTTTAATTTATTTTCTTCTTCTTAATGAATTATCGAAGCCTATCAGCTTTTGGTCAAATCATGAGTGGGGTTGCCAGCTTCATAGTTAGATTCCTTAAACTTGATGATTTCATTCCTTTTCAGATATTTGGCTATTTGGACTTGGAAAAGAAGCGGTCAATAACATTTCGTCAGGTAAATAATTAAGCTCTTAATATAATATATTATATTATATTATATTATATATACATTCAAAGTATGCTGCTGCTTTCTACTAAATTGAGAGTCGTGTGCTCAATCTCTGCAGTTTTTGCCTGGATCAGCACAGATTAGGAAACAAGCATCATTTTGGAGGGCCTGCGAAACAGCTTTCGCTCAGTGCAGCGGTGATGATACGATGGATCATACTACTACTTCCTTGGAACAGGTATTTTCATGCACATGCCTTCCAACTTATGGATTAATCGGGGGTTGCATCTTCGCTTGCTGTAGATCGGCCGTGCCATTCGGTCAACAGTGAAGTCGTGAGTGAAACTGTTCTGCTATATTTGTTTATTTCTACTATTTGTGTACTACTCTCAGGTGCTAATTGTCACTTTTTGCAGCTACGCCGACTGTTTGATTTCGTGGAATGTCTACAGAGAAATCCGTTGCTCATCGCCCTGTTTGCTGCATGTGTAAATGACCCCTGACCGGATGCAACTTTGGCATGCGAGCTCATTTACACCGTGGACACGTCTGTGGCAAACAACCATTACAAAAGAAAAAGAATTTTTTTTTTTCTTCTGAGATCGAATGGTTAGAGAGAGCTGTATGATGTAAATGGCTAAAGGTTTTGCATTTCGACTTTATTGGTCGATGTAAGGATAATTGTCATTATGGACTATGAAAATTATTTCCAACATTGTTGTCATTATGCGTCAAAACTTTAACAATCACTTATCTTTTGTTATTATTGCATATAGGGCATTTACAAACTTTCTTTTGTTTTTTGAGTTGCTCTCCTGTTGACCACCTGAGCTCCTCGAGACATGTAGAATTTGAAAATTATGTATTGTTCACTTAATTTCATGATAAATAGTTGTGTACAGGATGACTTTTTTCGGTAAATATAATTCTATGATATAGCATATGCAAGATAAAGGGGTAAAATTTTATGTCAAAATAATTTAAAATGCTTATATGTACATGTAAAAAATATATAGTAAATTTATAGACTTTTACATGGACTTTCACATTATATGTCATTATAATATATATATATATACATATATATATATATATATATTTATGTATTTTCACATCCATAAGAGATTCATTCAAAATATATCCGAAATTCAAATATAAATTTTAACATCCATAAGAGAATCATTCAAAATATATCCAAGATTCAAATATAAATTTTAAGTCTAGGTAACTAAAAACTTTCACCTAAAATCTATAAAATTGAAACCTTAGGTATACCAAGAGAAGAATTAAGTTTTTCTTTATCCTAAGAACTTCTCATGGTATCGTGGATGTTTGTTTTCTGGTAGATCTGAATCGGAAAAAGCTCTCATTGACTGAAAGTGGAAGCATCAGAGTGAGATGCTTTCCCTTCGGGTAAAATGTATTTAGTTTGCAAATATACTTCTCTAGTCTTTTTTTTATTATTATTCTTACGGACATATTTTAAAATTTATTTTTTTTAAAAAAAAAAGATTTCCTGAACGAAGCTTGGCATTGTTATTTCTACAACTAAATAAAATCTGTGGAGTGATGCACTTGTCAGGGACAAGAATATGCTGTTTGTTTTGGATTTTGCTGCAAGAAGAAGCATTAGTAAATCCATCCGCTGTCTATTAACATAGCACTATGCCCAATGCGTGGGAGTTGGATGAAAACCTGTCATGTGAACGGGCAGTTACTATGCATACATAGCAGCACAACAGAGGAGAAGTCCTCCGGGTTCTGCAATCATGGTATATTATAAAGACATGAGACTTCACAGTGGCATATGTATTACTCTTCTTTTTTTTTTCTTGATTGCTTTAACAGAGCTAGGTTTCCTTGCAGTGCTCATATGGGGTACTACTTGCCTATCCTATTGACTACTACTAGAAATGCTTGTCTGGCAAGCTGTGCCTAAATGCTTCAAATATATTTTTTTTTATTGCACTATCCTTATTTGTGCTGAAATTTAGATGGATGAATTTATTTACTTCCTAAACAATAATAAAAACATATATATATATATATATATATATATATTCAAGTGTTTAATGATCCATTTTAACTGACACCCTTGAACTAAAACCCATAGGACCTCCAACTGGAGGTGGTGGTGGTACAAGACTTTGATGAGTATGATATTGACAAGTGTGTATGGATAGGACCTGCATTAGTGGGCTGGGAAGGAAACTGGTCTAGAAGCTTGAAACTGTGAATCTGGTTTGAAATGGGGGAACATTAGCAGCCCTTTGGGGAGGAACACTGGGAATACCCCTGCAACGATGGCTGAGGTGGTGTTGTTCTGGGCGCACAAAATACAGGACCCTGGTGATGGTGGCATGTTGATGTCAACTGGGATGAACTTTTGAGGAGGAGGAGGAGGACCCATTGGCACCACTGGAATTTGGGACCGAGGACGAAAAGTTCCACTTGGGAGGCATGTATGTGTGGCTGACCAATGGGAGGAGGAGGAGGAGGAGGAGGAAATCCTAGGGCTTGTGATTACTAAATGTTTTCAGTTTCTTGTGTGACTGACCTGCTGATTCACATTGCATAAAAATGAGATAATAATAAGCATGATTAATGAAAATTTAATCAAGAACACACAATTTAACCACTTCTAGATTCTCTATGCATGCTGTTTAATCACCCAAATTCTCAAGACAGTCTTTTAAATCAACAATAAACTGCATTTATTACTACATCTCCTCAGAAGACCACTTGGGCTGCTCATGTCTTCAAGGGGTCCATTTTACCAATATATACTCTCTCTTAGAGGATGTTCTAATATAAGATTTGTTGGGCCATTGTTAAAAAGTAAACCAAGCTACTACAGCAAAGCATAAATTAAATGGCCAAGTTTCCAAGATGTAGCTACAATATACAACTTTCTATTGACTCAATCTCTCATTACATATTATTAGCATGCTTAGCAAGACAAAATTATATCAAGACTTACCTCGTATTGCAACATCTCATGATACACGACGTTTCTTGGACATGTACCAGCAAAACTGGAGAAATGCGACCTTGGTAAACCATCCAAGAACATTGAAACTTTAGGTCTCAAGTCGATGTGGCAAGGAAGAAACATTATTGCCCTAGTGGTATTTCTTAGGCAACACAAAACAAAATCTAAAGGGTTTCCATATACTAATAATACACAAATCTTACAAAAAAAATTTCTTTTAATCTTAGGGGCACGAGATAATCATATAATACTTTCCATGCCCCCTACCAGCCTTGACTATCCTGTTTTAACTCCATAGCCAGTTTGTTCATTAACATTTCCCTCTAGTTGAAAATAGATCAAAAACACCTATAACTTTCACTTGTGACAATTTCTCAATCATCTATTCCAACTATAGCCTTACTTCTATAATTGTAACATCTCATGATATACGACGTTTCTTGGACATGTACCAGCAAAATTGGAGAAATGCGTCCTTGGTAAACCATCCAAGAACATTGAAACTTTAGGTCTCAGGTTGATGTGGCAAGGAAGAAACATTATTGCCCTAGTGGTATTTCTTTGGCAACACAAAAGAAAATCTAAAGGGTTTCCATATACTAATAATACACAAATCTTACAAAAAAAATTTCTTTAAATCTTAGGCGCACAAGATAATCATATAATATTTTCCATGCCCCCCCTAGCAGCCTTGACTATCCTGTTTTAACTCTATAGCCAGCTTGTTCATTAACATTTCCCTCTAGTTGAAAATAGATCAAAAACACCTATAACTTTCACTTGTGACAATTTCTCAATCATCTATTCCAACTATAGCCTTACTTCTATAATTGGTATTGCTAAGGTTGTAGTTTATGTTTGATTATAATTCTACTTAGTACAAAACCCTAAGTTTCTATAGCTTTGTCTTATACTTAGTACAAACCCCTAAGTTTCTATAGCTTTGTCTTCTACTTAGTACAAAACCCTAACTTTCTATAGCTTTTATCTCCATTGCCCAAGTTTAGAATTAATCATAACCAGACTCTCATCGATTAAAAATATTTCAACACAAAAGGAACTTCTCTTGAATACATCTAGTAAGTTATCCTAACACTGGTAACAACTCCATTACACATGTCGTTTACCACCATAATATAACTACTATTGGTAACTATCTGAACACACTTTTTCTTTTTTTTTTTCAGTTATAAACCAAAACAATGAAAGCACCCGATAGTTCAGTTGAAGAAATAAAAAAGTAAGATCACCGACACCAGAAATAAATTGTGATTGAATCCCTAAATTGAGTAGAAAAAAGGCATCCAGATATGTAAAATAGAGAAACTGCATCAGTGAGTTGATTCACATGATATAATTAGCGATGAAGGATAGCACAATTAGGTCAATGACGAAAAGGGCAGCCAGCATAGTTGATGAATCTCTCTTGAAAGCAAGACAGGTTGAAGCATAAAAAACTCAAACATACAGAAGCAAAATCAAATATTTAGCAGCATGTTTCTTGCAGAAATTAACATAAATTATATGTAATAGCAAACTAATTACTGACCACCAATCCGAAACATGGATCCGAATTCTCCCAATCAAAATCAAGACCAGATCCACAGACAAACCAACATGCAAAAGTCAACAGACAACAAAAATTGTTCAGATTTAGGACCAAACACACCAGATTTCCCGACAACATCGGCAGAAACCCAAAGAAAACCCCTCAAAAGAACCTCCGGCCTCACGATCTGACGCAGATGCCAATAGTACGAGGAGAAATCTATCAGGGTGCGAAATCTTCCACGTGAAGAATTTAACAAGACCGTGAATAGCAATTCAAGAAAAGAAACCAAACACTATCGATCGCGTACAAAGAGCGAAAAAATTCCCAGATTCCGTTAAAAATCATCGCACGGGTTCGAGATCTAAGAACCGCACATAGGATCGAACGGAGCGAACGGAGGGAATCGAGTCGAGAGCGTACCTTTGGAACTCGGAGTAGGAGGAGGAGGAGGAGGAGAGAGAGAGAGAGAGAGAGAGAGAGAGAGAGGGAGAGAGTGAAAAGACAGCAATAAATGGCCGCTCGGGGAGTCATGAAAAGACGAAAACGCCCTTGACATGCTTTTTAAATGGCTAATAAAAGGCCGGTGGCTTCTCGAAATTGGAAGAAGTTGGAAGCTAGTAATGCCAAGTACCAGGAAGTAGCTAATAAGCACAGGAGAAAGGAGATATGGTTATGCTGCACTCGAGAGATTTTTCGTAGACACCTGTAACAAATTGAAGTCGCAGAAGTATGATCCCTATAAAGTCTTAAAGAAAATTAATAACAATGCTTATGTGATTGATCTACCAGATGATTGGGGGATCTCAAAGACCTTTAATGTTGCACACTTGTATGACTATTTTCCAAACGAGAATCCAATCGATCTCTATGCTGTTGAATTATCGAATTCCCAATTTGGTGTGCATATGTTGTTAACTACATGCAAGGATATTATCTGCACAAAATATATTTCAATTCTCTTTGTCAATGAGCACTCAAATACACACCAGCTACAGGGCTTCGTCAATATCCTGTACATCTCACAATAACAACACATCACGGATCACATAAAATTGATGGTGTCATCGACCCGTTCCGGGCTCGGGAGGATGACATCGTCGGTGCCCTACAGCCGCTCGCACCAACGCAAGAATGCGTCGATACCTTCCGCAGTCATCACCGTTGACGATGGAGGGACTCCGGCGACCGAGGAAGGACTACTCTCACCTCCACCAACGTCCGTTGACGATGGAGTGACTCGGGCGACCGAGGAAGGACGACTCTCACCTCCACCAACGTCCGTTGACGGTGGAGGGGCTCCGGCGACCGAGGAAGGACGACTCTCCGGGCGTGGTGTCACGACGGGAGCCAATAAGTCCGCGAAGAAGGGATCGTCGGTGCCGCACGTCTGCTCGCACCTTCGGAAGAATGCTTCGAATTCTTCCGCGGTTATCACCGGCTCACCTCCACCAACGTCCGTTGACGATGGAGGGACTCCGGCGACCGAGGAACGACGACTCTCCGGGGGTGGTGTCACGACGGGAGCTAATTCGGGCTGTTGCACCACCGCGGTCGGAGGTGGTGAGACGTCGGACTGCAATGCTCCGCTGGAATGTGCAACCGACGACCCCCAGCATGGCTTCTTCGAGAGAGTGCCGCCGTTGATGGTGGTGCCACCGGAGGAGATGGCCTCCGTGACAGAGACGGCCGAGAGAGCAGAAGATTCCTCTCGGTTTCTCTTCTGCCCAACGAAGCTGCCGCCGGAGATGGCCTCCGTGACCGAGACGACGGCCTCCGTGAAGGTGGAGGAGTCAACCGTTTCGATAGTGGTGCCGCCGCCGGAGATTGCCGGATGCGAGTTCTTTACGTGACACAGAACTCGCCGCTGGAAGCCGGAAGAAATCATTTCGTACTCGTACATACTCCACCCGGAGTTCTTCCGCCGGCCATCGTTGAAGGACAGGTAGCTCTTTCGCCCCACCACCATCTCGCGCCCGCCGACGATGGAATTTATGGCTTCTTGCTTTTTGTTCAGCGTCCAAGAACCAGCGCCGGCCTTTCGATCCACGCGCGAGCCGCCGCTGCTCTTGGGCTTGCGCTCCGCAAAGAAATAGGCTTCCTGCCGACCGCTGCCGAGAAGATTCCACGGCTCGGTGCCGTAGACGTCGGCGAAGGCGACAGCGCGGCTGGGGAGAGGTGCGCCGGCGACCCAGTTGGCGAGGTAGTCGACCACGAGTTCCTCCGCCGTGGGAAGGAACCGGTAGCCTTTCGGTACGAGGTCGACGGGCTCCATGGACGACGACTAAATTTTCTGGTTCTGGAGAGGAAATTAACGAGGAGGAGGAGGAAAAGGGAGCGGAGACGCGGGGAGAGCGAGTGTGGGGGGAGGAGAGTGTGTGTATATATAAATACACACATATATATATACACATATATATACATATATTTATATGTATATACATTTATATGTATACATTACATATATATATATATACATATGTATATATATAAATATATACAGCGAGGTGTCAATAGTGAGGGATTTGGCGCAGTGGTGTCAACGACTGGCGACCGAGTGAGGAATCGGAAACGGCGAGGGTTTTGGAGAAGCGACGACGGTCGGTCGGCACGATCCGAGGCAGCGATGATCCGCGAGGCCGTCATCGCGTTCCTCGCCCTCGCCATCATCCTTCTCGGCTTTTCCATCACCCACAAGGAGGTCCGGCCGATTCTTCTTTTCTTCAGATCCCTTCCCCTTTCCACCTTCTTCCATCCTCGCGATCCCGAGATATAACATTTCTTTGATAATATCTAGCTTCGCTTTCTCTTGATATCTATCGCTAGACAAGATGCGTTCCGTAATTCTTGAGGAAATCGTTCCATTACTTGGAATTTGGTTTCTATTTAGTCCGTGAAATGTGGTGAGTTGGAAGCTTGCAAATAGTGAAAAGTTTTAATATCTGACGATTTTGTGGTTCGCTAACCAAGAATTTGAGTTCTGAAGAAGAATTAAACGTCGTGCAGATTAGATATTCAAACTGGGGTTTGCCTTTTCGGGTACCGGATCCGTTTTGGAAATCTGCTGGAAAGATATATACCGGTTTACCGATACATAGTATGCAAGTGCATTTCGGTGATTCGATAAAGAAGAAAAAAGAGAGTGAATAGGAAGGGGCGGTGGAGGAACATAGGAGGAAGGAGAAAGGAATGAGGAAGAAGAAGAGGAGGCCTAGAAGTGCAGCAACAGGGCGAAGAGGCAGTGCCGCTGCGGCGGCGAGGGCTGCGGCATCGTACGCCAGAAGGGGGCTTCCGTTCGTGAGCCCTAACTTGCCAGATTTTTTTTTAAAAAAAATCTTTTTTAATGCTGATATGGATTAGGGCCCACCATTTTTTTTATTTTTTTACCATTTTAATCGGACCACCCGAAATGGGCATATCGACCCACACCGGGACTGGTATGTACCGCCTGTACCATATCGTTCTGGGAGTTACAGCGATCACTGATTCAAACCATGTTTAGAAGTCGAATATCTAATGCAAATTGAATCTCTGGCATCTCTTGGCAATATGTGTTTTTGCTCAAAGTCATTTCTTTAGCAGATCTTTAGATACCATGCGGTGTGGTTTCGAACAATAGGTCTACAGTTCTATGAAAATGCTTACTGTATGTTCTTTTTTATTTTATGTTTTAGCAGAAATGTTGACATAGAGCGGATGTCATGACATTGTGCTGTTGATAGGCCTTTTGAGATATGACAACCGAACGACTTATCCTTCCTCACCTTCTTGTCCTTTGGATGCGAACGAGTTTCATTGGCATATGCTGATGGACCCTGTGCATGTTCTTGTCAATTCTGTGCAGCTGCCTATTAAAGCAGTTACAAAAGAGTTCCATATGACAAATGATGGACATGTTCCCTAATTTTTTTATTCTAATTGCATAATAGGATCCCGTCTCTTTGTAGTTATTTATAGTGGTCATATTCTGTTGTAATATAATTATCAGCTGCAAAATCAAGAAATATATTATAATTGACTTGAAATTATGGTAGATCGGGAAGAGACTATCTGCATTTACTTATGGATTAGGGATCAGTTGTTCAACCAAGGTGTTAGCACATAGAAAGACTTACAAGAGAACGTTTTCATATTTTTTTTTTATGTTTTGATGTCACAATGCAAGCCTGTCTGGTTACTTAGTGTATACATATTCTTGGTTTGTTCTTCTCTAAACTGTGTTTTGGAAATCAAGATAAATTATAGGCCTTATTTGTAAGTTTTTGCAGACATTTCATCAATAAAAAATGATTGCCTTCATATTATTTGTCAAATTTCCCTTTTGCTGAAAACTGCTGTTTCTGTCTTATGTGTCGAATATCAGTGCTTTCATATATATTATTTAAGAACTAAAACTTATTTTGCGTATGCAGGATAAACTTAAGGTGGAAAAAGAGCCTGAAAAAACTCATAGAGTTTTCTTGGATGTCGATATTGATGGCCAACATTTAGGTACATTTAATGGAAGTGTAAATTCTCAATGCATAATAAAAAAAATTGGTTCATGTACTTGAACTTATGCTTGCTTATTTTGTTCATTTAAGTCTAGCAGGTATCTATAATCATCTGTTTCTATAAACTCTTTATGAAAAGATATTTTATCCTTTCCTCTGAATATTAATCAATTGGTTTAAGTGCTACATAATTAATACTAGCTTACATGTATGCCTACTATGTCTCAATGGATTAATCGTTAAGATGGATGGTCCTGTACATGATGTAGGCATTAGGCTTAACAGGCATCCACCTTCTATATTTGAAGTGGCCTTTATATTGTCCTCCAATTGATCAATGTTTTCAGAATTGTGTTATTATATAAGATCTTGGCTTATTTGAAATAAAGAGGGTCTTTAGTGGTCAGTATTTCTCATCCTTCTTTGCAGCTTTTGTGTTTGTAGGTTATGGTTTATTTTATTAAGGAGAACTATACAAATATAATTTACTGAATTATATTATGACATGCTCAGTTTATAAAACAATTGTTTTAAAGTAATTGTAAGCTTTTTTTTCCTCATGGATTGCTAGACATTGTCCTTCTTATAGTTATGAAAATATCAATGACATTGTGTTTAGGGACATCAAGAAATTCGTTTGTTGTGATTATGTGATTTTTCTGCTCTTTTCTCCAATTAATCACAATTGCATTTAACTCTTTATGGATTAACCCAATTCCAGCTGAAGATCAACAAGTAGTATGATATGCTCAGAACTCATTTGTGACCTCAGGTAGGATTGTCATTGGACTACATGGAGAGGTGGTGCCAAAAACTGTTGGTATGTAACTGCTACTAATCCGTCATGGTTCCTGTACATTTCATGTAAAATTAATGCTTACATTTGTTTGAACTTTCTGTAACTACATATGACACATCAAGATATTGTTGCTTAGACTGATAGGTTGATTGAAGTGATTGGTGTACACAATCTACATATGCGACTGCATAGAACATGTGCACTATGTTGTATGTTTACCATTAAAGCACTGTGGTTGCTTTATAGAATATTGGAAACTTATTTCTGTTTCCAAATAAGAATACATCAGACTGTGAAGTGCACAATTTCAATTTTTGCTTACCTGACTACTTCGCAAAAGCTAGTCATTAACAGCATCGTTGTAAATTCAGCATGTGGGATGTAATGGCTTTTCATGTTCTTCAGCCTTCTCTAACAGCCTATCATTTTCTTTGAAGTTCTCCCCACCAACTTCTGGTCCAAATATCAGTTGCCATGTTCACTTCCACCAAATTTAACGGAATGAAGAAACTTCTGGTCCAAATATCAGCTGCCATGATTGGGTAGTCAAATAAAGAACCTCAGTGGTTGTCCTTGACCCATGAATCATTTATCTTCTATTGACCTTAACTAGTAGCGGTTATAATTGTCAAAATGTGGCTTCAATTAGTATGGCTTAACCTATGATGTCAGAGATTTTAACCACTTCTTCACTTGTTTGTGCACCTTTTGTTAGTTTGGTGTACCTAAATTTGATCATGCATGTGTTTTGACCTTTCGTGTTCCAACATGTCAACTTATGCATTTCTTTTTTAATCTTCATCGTGCTTAAATTTGATCATGCATGTGTTCTGACATGTCTTCGTTTCAACATGTCAACTAATGTATTTCATTTTTCTCCCTCTTTTCCTGGCAGAAAATTTTAGAGCTCTCTGCACAGGTATCTGGATTTGCATCAGAAGATATTTCTGCCTTATTTGTTGATTTTTAGTATCTTGGTGAGGCAAAGTACATTCTAAAGATTGTATGCAACCTATGGTTTGGTAGCAGGGGAAAAGAGCAATGGGACTGGTGGAAGAAATCTTCACTATAAGGGAACAAAATTTCATCGTATAGTTTCTGGTTTTGTGATACAAGGTGGAGATATCACTAATGGTGATGGTAGGGGCAGTGAATCTATATATGGTGGTACCTTTCCTAACGAGAACTTTGTCATAAAGCATTCACAAGCAGGTTGGATTTCCATTTCAAGCATATATTAACGAAGTTAGTGAAAATTAGGTTTTCATGTACTTCATGCTTTCGAAGTTTCTATTCCACAAAATTAATGGTAAAGTTATGCTCGTTGGAATTTCTGAGTTCTTTCTCACAACTGATCTAAATTGTTTATGGTGGAAAAGAGTCGATGTAGCAAACTTTGATAAAGTTGGCATTTTATTAGAAATGAGTGCTCTAGAGAGTCAATTTAACATATACTCCATGCGGTTGGCATATAGTTAGAAATGAAGGCTGCTGCCTCTTGTTGGTCTGGTTGGTGATGATGTTTGCGTTCCTTTGATTGCAAAGTCGCAGAAACATGTGATAAGGCCAAGACTAACTTTTCTGTTAGATATACCCTAGATTAATAAATAGAAAAAAATCAAAAAAAATCAAGGCATATTGGATTCAGAAATTAAAAGACATTTGCGGCACACTTGATTAGTCATACAGCAACTTTGTAGTGTACTTGATTAATGCATATTCCATATACTGGCAGTGGATTCAGTACTTGATTAATGCTTTTATTTGGATTCTGTCACTCTCACTGTGCAATTTCTTACTTTGATACTTGTCCACGCTTCCAGGTATTGTTTCTATGGTGAACTCAGGGCCTGATTCCAATGGATCCCAGTTCTTTATAACCACAGTTAAGGCAAGCTGGTATGCACCATTTAAATTTCAAACCATTTGGGAGCTGATGTGTGGGCTCTAAGTTCAAACAATCTGACATGCCAATTATTCTTCTGCAATCGTAGGTTAGATGGGGAGCATGTTGCCTTTGGTAGGGTTATTCAGGGCATGGATACCCTCTTTGCAATTGAGGGAGGAGCTGGAACATATAATGGGAAACCAAGAAAGAAAGTCATCATCGTTGATTCAGGAGAGATACCAAAGGACCAGTGGGATGCAGAAAAAATGAGCTATTAGATGCTATCGCTTCTACATTGATGAGTTCGCACCATTTTGCACCATTCATGGTTGATACAAAAAATGGCAACCTTATTGCATATCTGTGCATCTATGGTACTAGCAGCTAGGAGTTTGAAAGAGCTGGTATTCTCTGCGACGGTATCTCTGTGTACATTAGCCTAGCAAATTTCTTGGATCATATGTGATAGCCATTACCAGGCCACAAGAGGGATTCACTCAACCCAGTTCTTGTTCCACCTATGCGACTCTTACATGCTTTTTACTCATTTGTTGCCTATACTATTGAAATTTGAGTTTCCAAACAGAAGCTTTTCTCAATTAGCTAACCAGTATTTGATTGTTTTCAGGTGATAGCAGATCAGAATTGCAGGAAAACACAGATAATGAAGATGACTTGCTGGGGGAAATATATGGGTAATAAAGTCTCAAATGTTTGCTGCAATGGATTGGATTCTTTTGTTTAGATTATGTTTTCACCTTAATGATAATAGATTTAGGGAGACAAAACATTCTTACTTGAAATCCCCCCTCCTCTTTTAACTCCACTTGGATAAGAGATTAGGCCTCCTCAACTCTTCTAAATCAAGTTGGGCTTATTCAACGAAAAAGAACAAATTAATAATTTTATTAAAAATAATTAATTTTATGTGCTGAGAATGTTAATTAGTTTATTGATAAAAATATTATGATTTTAAAAAAATAATATTTAAGACAATAAAGTGCCCATTCGTATCCCTCTCCCTACCTGACCCACACAAATATCTCGAACCTTGCATGCGTTGGGGTTGGGGTTTGGAATCATATAGTTCAAGATTAATCCAGGCCTATGGATCCGTGGACGGAAGGTGGATGTCATCAAACACGGACGAAGACGAGTAGGCGGCGATCAAAGCAAAGCGAGGCTCAACAAGAAGGGAAAAAGGTAGAAGGAATAATCTCAAATTGGCGCGCCCTTCGGCTTTGCTTCTTCTTCTTCTTCCTCCCCTCTCCCCCCTCCTCAGAAACCCTAGAAGCAGCTTGCCCTTCTCTTCCTGCTCTTGTGGGCCCATGGTGTCCTCCATACTCTCGAGCCGCTGCCCGCTGTCGTCGCCGGCGGCGGTGGCTCGAGCTCTGGCCCTGCCACGGATGACCCTCGCCTGCCGATTCCAGTCCTCGGTTCCGATGCCGTTGGGATCGATGGCGGTTCGGTCGGTCGCCTCGCGGAACTCGAGTCTATCCGCCGTCGCTCCAGGTAAACACTGTCGATCTTGTAATCGCTCGCCTGTGTTAGGTCGGCGCCGCTCTAACAGAGGGGACTATGCGTATCATCAACTCGTGGAACACTTGTGTGGTTCTGTGAGACGATTCGTCGACCACGTTGTGTGCGTTTTGTGTTTGTCAGTAGACATTGCATTCCAGTTTTTTTCTTTTTTGGGGAATTTCTCACACAGATATAGATTTTCTTGAAGTGATACATCTTTTGTTTTTAAGAGGTGGGTCTTTATTTCATTTCGAGAATAATAATGCCCATAGCAGATGGACTATAGTAAGAAGATATTGTTAGCAAGAAAGAGATACGAGGACTGGGTAACAGGGTGGTGAATATTGAAATCGAGCATAGCTTGTTCTTATTGAGTTGGCCCTTGAAGGGCATTCCTAGAATGAAAATTATAGCAAAATTTAGTTAGTTCCTTGTTCTCATAAAACGATGGAAAGATCTGATTTACTCGACCTAGTTAATATGATCGACCTAGATAATCTTATCTTGTAATTTCTCTACCATGATCTTAGTTTTAGATTTTTTTTTTTTAAATTTGTTTCACCTGTTTCAAGGGTATTTACATTGGTGATGATTGCAGAAACTTCTGCTAAGGTTATTGATGGGAAGTTGGTATCGGGCCAAATAAAAGATGAGGTTGCTGCAGAGATAGCAAGGATGAAGGACACAATTGGCATTGTCCCGGGCCTGGCTGTAATTCTAGTGGGTTCAAGGAAGGACTCTCAAACATATGTCCGGAACAAAAAGAAAGCTTGCAAGGCTGTGGGTATCAATTCTTATGAAGTCAATTTGCCTGAGGACTGTGCGGAAGAGGAAGTTCTAAAGCATATTGCAATTTTCAATGATGATTCATCAGTTCATGGAATTCTTGTCCAGTTGCCTCTGCCTCGTGTATGTTATCTTTGGTATAATAAACATTTTCAATATATATGCACATATACATTTACATATACATATATATATGTGTGCATGTGTGTGTGTAATGTATATATGTATATACATATGTATATGTATGCATATACATACATGCATTACACAGACACACATATATATATGTGTATATATATATATATATACACATATACACATATATATATATATATACACACACACAAGTACAAATTAATCTATATGTGTCAATGGCTCTTGGAAGTAATGTTATGTTTTCTTATAGGACAAATGCCATAGCCATCATTTTATAAATTGATCATTGATTCCTGACATAATCTGTCATCCAAAGGCTGTGATGTGCTAGGATTTCGGCATCCTGTTTCCCCTCGTATATAGATTAATTTAGAAGATATCTAGCATTTTCTCAACAGACAAGTGATTCTTTTTGGTGCTGCAACTGAACTGGGACTTATGCTTCCTCTCTTATTATTTGCACTTACCAAAATGTTCTATTTTGGCAGCACATGAAGGAAGAGAACATATTAAACGCTGTCAGTATTGAGAAAGATGTGGATGGTTTCCATCCACTCAATATTGGTCGTCTTGCTATGCAAGGCAGGGATCCTCTATTTGTTCCATGTACTCCGAAAGGATGCATGGAATTGCTGCACAGGTATGACATTGAGACAAAGGGGAAAAGAGCTGTTGTGATTGGCAGAAGCAATATTGTCGGAATGCCTGTTGCACTATTATTGCAGGTATAATCCTTTGGCCTACATCTTTATTATAAATAATTGTGGCTTTACTTTTTTGTGTTTGCTATTTATTCATGTGACATTGTTGATTATTTGCCAGAAAGCAAATGCAACTGTCAGCATGGTACATTCTTACACCAAAAATCCTGAGGAAATTACAAGTCAAGCAGATATAATCATTTCAGCCGCTGGAGTCGCTAATTTGGTGAGGGGTAGCTGGATAAAGCCTGGTGCAGTTGTGTTAGACGTTGGAATCAATCCTGTCGATGTAAGAGTCTTCCTGCTTAATATGAATGTGTCATGTCATATTGGTTGTTGAAATTACTAGAACTAATGTTCAACCTATTATTCTTGGTGTCATTTTTTTTATACGAAAAGCGATGAAGCATTTGCCTTTTAGGAAGCATACTAGAGGGTCCGAATTCCTTGTCTCACAAATATTAGACTAATTATAATTTAGTTGATATCTGATTTTAGTTCTTGACACACTTCTCTGCACTTCATCTTTTTATTGCATCTGGTCACCGTTAATGCTAGTAATTTAACAATCACTACATGCAGGTGTTATGAAAGTAGGGATTAATTGCTTTTATCTATAATAATGTACAAAATTCTGATGGTTGTTATAATAAGTTTAAGTTTCACCTTTCTTTTCCTTTTCCTTTTTATCACTTACCTTTCATCCAATTGAAATGATCAACATTCATAAATTCAAATTTGTTTTCATTTTGCAATTGCATAAAATATCTTATAACTCAATGAAGATTTTCTCCATGCATCAGGATGCTGAAAGCCCCCGAGGTTACAGATTGGTTGGCGACGTCTGTTACGAAGAGGCTTGTGAGGTGGCTTCTGCTATTACACCAGTCCCCGGTGGAGTTGGTCCAATGACCATCGCAATGCTCCTGTCGAATACACTCGAATCAGCTAAAAGGATTCATAATTTCAAGTGATACTTGCAATTTTGCTGATATAGTTAACATGCATAAATTTATACATCTACTTGAAGATGAGGATAGTGTTTGATTCCACTACCTTGTTATAAGAAACATTTACTGATGTTATGTGAATTATCATGCGCAATGTAGTTGGTTCGGAAAAGCAATTTTTTCAGACTTCCAGATCACAGCTTATATTTACTGATTTATATTGTGCCTTCTGCTGGTATTTGTATCTCTCTGCAGATGAAAAGCCCATATGCCACTGAGAAAGAAGTTTTAAGAGTTTCTTCTATATTTTATCATAAGATGGTAAACTCAAACTTTGATTTGATATGATTAATGTATTCTAGTGATTTAATTTGAGTTTTTGGACGATTTTTCATCTTGGTTTAGAGTAAGGATTTGTTTAGATGATGGAGTTGGAGGCTTTTGTGAACTTGATATGGTGTGACAATAGATTTCGATCATCTCTTCCTCTCTAAATTTACACTCCATAATAATATATGCAATTTTATTTTGTTATTTTGTTTGCCGCAGGTTGGACCGCAACAGAAGAATCGCGTCAGGACTAACGGAAACGCTACAGACCACAAAGTCCACGTCAGACCGTCCCGCCAAACGAGGTGCAATGCCGTTTCCGTCACAAGACCGTAACTAACATTCCCTCTTTCATGGCGGGCACGGTTACGTCTTCCTTTCTCTCTTCCCTCCTCTTACCCGCTCTTCTCCCACCACAAGCACCCGCCGATGGCTTCCACAAATCCTCAGATCCCCCAGCCCTCGCCTCCGCCGTTTGCTCCCTCGGCTCCTCCCTTTCCCATCCCCACCGCCACCCCCTCATCCTCCTCTTTGTATCCCCCCGTCGACGTGTCCGATTTTACCGAGGACCTCTTCCCCCACAATGCCGAAGACGATCCCAAGAACCCCTCCCTCCAACCTCCGTCGGAGGAAACCATGCTACGCATCCCCGGTGCCTTCCTCCACCTCATCGACAAGCAGCGCAGCGTCGAACTCGCTTCCGGCGACCTCTGCATTGCTGGGCTTCGACAGGGCGACAGTTTCGTCGCCGTCCTCGTCCGCGTCGGCGACACCAATGACGCCGTTCAGTGGCCTCTGGCTCACGATGAGGCCGCTGTCAAGCTTGACGAATCGCACTACTTCTTCTCCCTCCACGTTCCCGGTGAGACGGGGGACGGCGGCGGTGGGTCGCCGGACGTTCTCAGTTATGGCTTGACCTTCGCTTCAAAGGGGCAGGAGGCTCTTCTGAAGGAGCTGGATGCGATCTTGGAAAGCTATAGTAGCTTCTCGGTGCAGAAGGTGAGAGGGAAGGAGCCGGCGGAGGCGCTTGATGGATCCGTAGCGAAGGAGGTCACGCCCGCAGAGGTGATGGAGGACAGCTCCAAGAAGGAGATGATGGAGGAGCGATGTGTGGCTTACTGGACCACTCTGGCACCCAATGTCGAGGACTATAGCGGATTGGTCGCCAAGGCGATCGCCGCAGGGTCGGGGCAGCTCGTGAAGGGGATATTGTGGTGTGGGGATGTGACCGTGGAAAGGCTCAAGTGGGGGAATGATATGTTGAAGAAGAGGTTAGGGCCGAATGAGAAGCCCACGGAGATTAGTCCCGAAACCTGGGAGAGGATCCAAAGGTATCACCTTTTCCTTTTCCTTCACTTCTTTATTATCTTATATTTGGGAACCTAAGATCCAAATCATCCTTCATCTTTTTCTTTTTACTGTATTTTCCTGCACATGGATGCACGTTTCCTGCCATGAAATATCCTTCCTCACGTCCAAGATCACGTTTTGCGATCAAGAACCCTCACAATATATTTCTCTAAACAATATCTACATGGTTGTAATTTTGAAGAACAGATCAACAAATGGGCACTATTTTTGTTAATTGTATTGTGTGTGTGTATATATATGTATATATTATTTTTATTTATTTTATGTTAGAAAAGAGCTTCTTTTGATTATTTAAATCGTAGGTTTTGTTTGATTGTGACTCATGTATGCCACACAAATGAAACATGATTAATTATGCACGATAAGGACAGATTATATGTTGTTCAAAATGTCAACTAAACTACAGTCCTCATTCTTGTTTATGCGGAATTTTATTAGTTTTGGACAATTCGTTCTTGTAAATCTACCTGAAAGTTTGGATGTGAGACAAACAAGCCTTCAGAAGACATGAGATTTATGAATGTTCAACGGTAAAACAAAAAGAACTTAGCAGGTGGAAGTTTTAAATTTTCCTTAAACACTTTTAGTGGCAAGAATTTATATTTCACAGTGAACTATCAGATTCCACCTCTATCTTTTTCATCGCTTATGTGTTATTTGGTTCTCTGAATAGAATCTTGAATGGGTCTTCTCTTTAGTGTTTAAATTTGTTTGTCGAGCTTCTTGTGTAAAAGATGTGCTGACAAATGACCTACTGGTGTTTAGGGTCAAGAAGTTCACCAAGATGTCAGAGAAGGTTGCGACAGGAGTCTTATCTGGGGTCGTCAGGGTGTCTGGATACTTCACAAGTTCAGTTGTAAATTCAAGAGCAGGCAAGAAATTTTTTGGTCTGTTGCCTGGAGAAGTTGTTCTGGCTTCTCTTGATGGATTTGGTACGTCATTTCTCAGTTTTCCTCTGTTTTTGTTCAGAGAAATTTATATAATGTTTCCTTATGAATTCCTTTTTGATTATCTCTACTATGTTGCCTGGCTGAATGGATATAAGTATTCTACTTATCTCATGATTTCAATCTGCAGTGCATGATTTCTAGTCCCTTTTTTTCTCTTACAAACTATGTGTTACTTGATTTTGACTTCACATTGGTCACAAACAACACAGAGGAACTTGTAGCATTTCACATGACCTCATTCCCTATTAGTTGCGTTAATCATTCCATGATATCTGAATCTTGATTTAGTTAAGGCCAAGTGGTTCATCACAAGTCTAGTAGCAAAAATTTTCATGTGTATGGTCTTTAATTTCCCTGTCATGTTATCTGGACATATCACAAGAACAATGTTTGCTGCAGCAACTAATTGTACTAAAGCTCCATGTTTAATTTTGGTTCTAAGGAGTTCTGTTCTCTTTTTCTAGCTAATGTCAAAGCAAGGGAGAGTATACATACTTACCAAGTTTCTTTTCATACTTTTGCTTGAGAATAATTTGGAATAAATAGTTAGACATATTCATTTTTAAGGTAAATATCAGATGCTTAATTTTAGTTTCCCTACAAGTACAAGAATTACAAACCATTCATAGTTAGCAGTATTAGTTGACTCACATAAATCTGTCGATTCTAACTTTATTGTTTGAAATTAATGCTCTAATAAGTTGGTTCAGCAGCAATAGACATATATTTAAAGTTAAAAGTTCAGATTAACTTAGTATGATGAGAGCATCTCTTCCATGGGTAATTAGTGACTTGTTTCATGATTTCCACCTTGGTATCTATCAACAATGTATGATATATATCAAAACAATTCTTAAGAATTTATCCTACAAGAATCTTGTCTTTTCAGGAAAATTCTAAACTCTTATACCTGACTGACATCAGTTTTTGGGCATTTCTCCTGTTGCCAACAGGCAAGATATGCGATGCTTTTGAAGTGGCTGGCAAAAATGTTTTGTCTACATCATCGGTGGTGACAACTGGGCTCGTATCTCACAGGTACCAATTGCCATAAATTGGCTTTTTAATCTCCCTGGATCACAGGTTGAAATGGATTGGTTCCACCCTCAAAACTTTATTTTCAACCATTATCCATTCTTGCATATAACCTTGCCAAAGTTTACCCTTCCAGTCTCACCTATGCCTCAATTTTGTGCCTTAGAAATACTGTCTCCGTGATCATGCTTGTTTGTGTGCAAGAGATAGAAGTTAAAAATGATCATTGCTTAAGATAAATGACCGTCTGATAGCTTTAGTGAATCGATAGCGATGATTTTTTGTGACCCGGAGAAGATTCGAATAAAATATATTTTGGTGCGAGAACCAAGCTTCCAAGCTTATGTGCATGACCAGAAGATGAAGAGGTTTATAGATTGACGCAACTTGTCGTTGCAGGTACGGTGAGCAAGCAGCTGCAGCCGCAACCCAAGGGCTTGATGCCGCAGGGCACGCTGTGGGAACTGCGTGGGCCGTGTTCAAGATCAGGAAGGGTATTGACCCCAAGAGCAGCATTGCTCCCACCACGCTGGCCAAATCCGCTGCAAAAGCTGCAGCTTCTGAAATCAGATCTAAGCGTGGCAAGTAGACTTGCAAGAACTAAAATTATTCATCTTCCTTTCGGCCTCACTATGATTGGAGATTCCTTTTCACAGTAGTTTTATCAATTGGAACATTAGTTTGGTGTTCCTGTTTCACTCGAACTATCCTCTCCCTCTTCTATGTTATTTCATGCAATTTTATGTGTTAATAATCAAAATAGGTTGCTCTCCGTTCCTCTTTCCATTTCGCAAATAACCATTGTGTCGCATTCTTTTTGTAAAAAGCACTAAATATAAATAAGGTCTAATCATGGACACCATTTGGTTATCTCTTGTGAATTTAAAAAGTCTTTTTTATTCATAAAATTGCCGTTATTCTCAGTGAGGAATTTACCTAACTAATTGCAAATTAAACATGTAAAAAATTAATAATTAACTTGAAAATAATATAAATAAATAAATTAATTAATAATAGAATCTTGCTATTTCTGATTTCAAAAACAGTAACCCAGCCTTTCCATTGGGCATACCGTCGCAGAAATAGAGGCCGGGCGTCAAACAGAGAGCCCGCCACGGCCGCGCGATAACCGTCTTCTCTCCCGATGGCGACCTCTTCCTCGAGGCCGTCCGCAAGGGCAGCTCGCTGCCGTCGGTGTCCGAGGCACCGGCACCGTCGTCCTCGGCTCGAGAAGAAGTACACCCCCAAACTCCAAGACTCCCGGTAATTGGTTAGGTTCTCGTGCCCCCCGATTCGTTAGGGTTCTTTTCATCGTATCGTTCCTTTTCGCCGCACGTCGGTGCTCAAGATCATGAGTCTCGTCACGCACACTGCCATGGTCTCAAGGCCGACGCCCGCGTCCTCCTCGACTGTGCCCGTATCCAGTGTCAGAGCCACTGCCCCACCGTCGAGGACCTCGTCGCGGTCCATTACATAACCCGCTACATCGTCGGCATGCAGCAGAAGTACACCCAGAGCGGTAGTGTCTGGCCCTTTGTCCTCTCCACGCTCATCGTCGGCTTCGACCGCTACACCGGCGTCCCCGCCCTCTACCAGACTGATCCCCAGGGGACCTTCTCGGCCTGGAAGGACAACGCCACCGGGACGAACTTCAACTCGCTGCGGGAGTTCTTGGAGAAGAACTACATGGAGACCTCCGGCCACGAAACCGTGAAGTTGGCCATCGGTTGAAGTGAGTATTTATTTCTTTGACTATTGGATTTTTTTTTTATTAATGCAAGATAACTGCTTTGCATTAATAACATCTGGTTTGAATGGTGACTTGAAATCTTAAAGGTGGATACTAATGTCTTGTGGTATTATGGTAAACATTCTTGCGATCTGATTGTTAGCTTGGAGTACGGATCGTTCTCGGTTTCTTTGATTACTAAAAAGTACAAATGTTTCTTTGTTTTTCTTAAATAATAAATAGAACAAATTATTAAATTGCATTAGATCTAGATCTGTCATTTTTTCGAACCTATCCACAATCGCTCTTTATATAATTTTTTTTTTTCTAACCTGTAATATTTTCCCTTTTAAATTGCTTCTATATCAACTCTTACGTTGTTTCCCTTGTGTTTTTCTGCTTAAGGCAAACGTTTTCATTCTAAATGCACTTGAGACTCTGACAAAAAGAATTCTGGTCACAGAATCTTAGAACCACATGTTAATTTGCAAATGGCAATTAAATGGGCTAGTGGTCAGTAGCCACTCTCAAGATCATTTTTTTGTGCAGTTCTGTTGGCTCCTATATTGGTGATATTAACAGGTGTTCAGGTCAGACAAGGCAAGTCATGGGTGCCTCAAAACATGTCAGGCGAGGCATCTTTACCTAAGCGCCTAGCACTGGGTGTCCCAGACACAGTGAATCGGCCCACATTTGGTGAACTACACACGAGATTAAACCAAGCACAACCAGTTATGTAGTGAGCCCAATTGCTTATCAATTAATAAGTAGGGCCTGAGCTAGAGTCGGGCCTGAACCATATCTTGGTTCGGCTCAACAACCTACCCCCTGTGCACCCGATCCTGAACACCTGCTCTAATAAAATATATAAAGCTTCCTAGATTTTTGCTTAATGAAAACATATTACATCAATCTTTTATTGTGTATTGGTGGTCATCACATGCGACATAGGAAGACTTTCTTTCCTCTTGTTATTTGGAGGTATTTTCTTCTCTAGTTACAGGTACCCCAATAAAGGATCATATTCTATCGTAAATTTTTGGAACCTTAAGTGTTGCCCATGTGGCATGGGGATGGGCAATACTTGAAGTCACGACAAGAATTCCTAAAGAGAGACTTCACTGTAGAGATATACTGATAAATTTAGACACAGACTGTTGGATGGATTGTCACTGCTAATGGATGGATTGTCACAGTACTGTTGTTAATTGGGCATAGACACAGAGAGTGTCTGCACCTGCTTGTACGTGTGCTTCACTTTAAGGGAAAAACTCTTCCTTACTGATGCATTTTTATATCCCACATTATCCTACATCTTTGACGGATTTCTTAACTTCTCTCATTTCACTGATTAATTCTAAACAACTAGCTAACAAAACTCCTTTTCTCCATTGGACTTTCCAGTTGAATTTATTGCAACACTCTTGAGTCTCTTCCTTTCTGTGTATGGCATCGCCATTCCGGTTGACATCCACTAAATTTAAGCATAATTTGCAAGTCATTGTCTACCTACTAGTTCTCCTCCCAATTTTCTGTCAAGTGTGTTAAGCACACTGTTCTTTTTCTCCTGTATATAGTTTTACAAGTTACATGTATCATTAAGATATTCATTTTAAAAATTGATAAGTCTGAAGTTTTGTCATTCTCTTTCTTGGAGGTAAATCATTATTCCAAGAAAAGGAATCTTACCACCGACACACTTATTTTAGTGATAAGACCTTTGTGGTTAACCTCTCTTTCTTGGAGGTAAATCATTATTCCAAGAAAAGGAATTTACCGCTGACACACTTATTTTAGTGGTAAGACCTTTGTGGTTAACCTTATGATCAAGGTTCAAATGGTGTCATGTTGAACCCACCATTTAAAGAGGTAAGTCATTAAAGGAGGTTATCAGTACTCTAAACTCCCCAATGTCATTGAACATCAATTGCATCTCGATTCTTGATGTTTGCATCCCCCTCTTGGACAACTTGTCTTCCCATCTATTTATCGGTTGCGTGCAACACTTTTAGAAGCATGAACTGTCTTATTCTCTTGTTGTTCGAATAGTTATTGACATGGGATTTCTCACTGAAACACCTGAAAGTAAAAATAAAAAAAAATAAAAAAAAAAGATGTTTTATGGGAACAATTGCAATTCCTTTATAGGTTGTTGAGAGTGGAGGAAAGAACATAGAAATTTCTGTCATAACCAAAGAGCGTGATCTTCATCATCTTGATGAAGCTGAGATTGACGCTATTGTTGCTGAAATACAGGCAGAGAAAGCTGCAGTTGACGCTGCTAAGAAAGCTCCCTCCGAAGACAACCTAATTTTGATGTTCTGATAATTTCCAGAAACTTCCTCTCTTTATTGATGGCTGAAGATCTAGTCGATCATCCACAATGGGCATCATTTCCGGAGGCAGAGAATCTCCTGGACCTCTCAAGTTGGACTACATACTATTCCTACTATTTCAGAGTTTATCTTCCCTCATGCTACTTTTTGCTCTATGTAGACATTTTAGAACTAGATTCCACATTGATGAACTTTTCCTTGTCTACATGATTTTGAGTTTTCGTGATATGAACTGTTGCTTGCAGTCATGGCCAAATGTTTGGTTAGCTTTATTGCATTCACATGGTGTTTTTGCAATGCTTAAAACGATGTTGGCCTCCATGTTAGGACGGTTGGTGGTTGTCAATCCATGGCCGAATGTGAAATAGGACTATTTATGGATGAATGAGCAGTTGTGGGCAGAGAACTTTCTGCAGTCAATTTTAGTTGTTGATATTAGATGGAACGATGATTTGTGCATTACTTTGAATGCTTCTGCATTTTGTAGTGGCTTGGAAGGATGGTATTGCGATCTACCTTATCTCCAAAGGTATTTCGAACATCAAGTTGATGGTAGGTGTTGGGGTTTGTCCTTTTTTCTGAACAAACCAAAAGGTGATGCATGAGTTTATCCAATTGTTGCCGGCTTGAGAAGCATCTTAGGATACCAATCACTGAGAACAGGATTTACATGGGCATGGGCATTTCTGTTCCATGTCTCAGATGTTGATTGATGATGGGAATTTTAAACTTAAAGGCCTTGGAGTTCAAGGTAGATAATGGAGAAATGTTAGTAACAGGTTGTTCTATTGGATTATTTGATTGTCTTGATGGTATCAGAAGGAGATGCTACTATGTTAACATCTTATCGGAGGGAATCACCAAATTTATAATCAAACCAGATGTCAGGATGATTATTAACATAATTATAAAGAGGATAATAGAGATTTTTTTGATTTGCTACACAGGTTTACATATGTATGTAGTAATTTTGAAATAGATGTGACAATTGGTTGGCCAACTATTCAAGAATTATTATGAGTAATTTTTGTCAGAAAGAACAATGACTAGATGGCATATTCTCACTTTTTGTGATTTGATCAGCGAGGTATTTGTTGTAACAGAATTTTGAAGTAATATAATTTTTATTTTTATTTTTTGGAAGTAAAAAATGCTACTGTTCTTCTTCTTTTAGAATTTCTTTAGTTGCATATCAGGTAGCATAATGATTGGGAATAATGATTGTTGTTCTTGGATGCTTCTTTAATCCAGATTTGGCTGAAACTATTCTTTAAAGTGATTGAATGGTTGTGATTAATGTGTGCTTCAGAAAAAAAAAAAAAAAGAAAAAAAAAACCTGCTTGGCATTTGTCTAAACCAACATATCATAATTTAAAAACTGGAAGACCATTTTAAATTTGTTCCAGATGTCATTTTTCATATATTAACTCCAAAGTTCGACATATATTGTTTGATCTTGTTAAGCATCAATATCATGCTGAGGCCAAATAATCCACACACAACCTTCAATCACATAGTAGAAAGCTTTTGGAGGGCTCTCTGCAATCTGTGGTTAGCTTTGATGCATTGTTTCATGTGATTTATTGAGGCAAGTCTATCTCTCAATGCATTGTTTGGCTGATGGAGTAAAGCCCACTATGAAGATATTGCATGATCGATAGTGAAAGAAGCAACACACAATTTTCTGCATTTTACTTTGAATTTGGACAGATCAACATACCAAAAATTCAATGTGCCTATTAATTGCACACTCTCTTTTCAACAGGAAAAATGCATCAAAATATCTTCCATCAATGAAACCAGAGATCATGTGCTTTTGGAACATGGGTGGGTCAGCAGCTATCAGTTCATCAGACAGCACTTCCAAAGCCTACCTTTCCACAGCCAAACACTCCAGGTCTACAGCAGTGCATTTGATAAGCTTTGCATACTTTCCACTGAAGGATTTGGTGAGCTATCCTTGCTTCATATTCCTGATTTTTTTATTTTAATTTTGTGTTAGATGTTCTATTGACTATTCAAATATATATGATCACTACCTTAATTATGCAATTCACTAATATATTGTGATTAGCTAGTAGAACTTGTAATGATATGGATGATATGAAAACATCAGTGACTGTTTTTATATGAGTTTTTTAGCATTAAAGCCCAATATCCTTTACCATACAGCAACTCATCACTTTGCACTTCCTTATATTGTCGTTTTAATTAACATAGGAAAAAGGGATTACTCAGCTTGTTTCAGGGATCTCTTTCTCTCTCTCTCTCTCTCTCTCAATCTCAAACACCAAAAATTGGAAACTGCACTAGCAGTGGGCTACAAAGCCAGATTATTATTTCTTGAAGTGTCAACATGTATGCAAACCACCAAATGCCACAATGGGAGGATTGAACCCTTGAACCCCTCACATGATGCCCATTCTCCATTTATTGTTTGGTGAACAACCCATACATTAAACATGTAGTTGGCAGAAAGATCACTTTCTTGGATCATCTTTTTGTTGAAGGGAACAGAGAAACAATGCAATGCACATGGAGCTGGCTGGATGTTAAGGGACTTTAAAAAGATGGTTGCCAACCACCAATGGTGTTAGGAAAGCAGATATGACAACCTTTGTCCAAGACTTGACCCACAGTGAAATGACAAGAACCAACTTTCCCTTCCTGGCTTTAGTTGCAACTCTCATTGGAAAAGCACATATAACCCTGTTGCATGTACCCTAAGCTAGATGCTGCAAATTAACAAGAACAGTGTGCAGAAGAGAATATGTTTTTGCCACTACAGAGGAGTCTGTATGAGCTTAGGCAGAAGACAATAGCCATGGACATTACAATAGCATATGAGAACATTGCTCAAGGAGAGCCATGTATATATGTCTATAGTAGTGGTAGTAGTGGTAGTAGGAAACCAAACTGGCATAGATGAAACAAGTCCAATTAATTAAAAATGAGTGAATAATTATACCAAAGCAATTGTGACAGAACAAGCAGAGTTTACAGCTGCTTAGTGCCACATTATAATACTGACACTGTGATCATGCCAATGAAAATTATAATTAAGTTCCAAAGGCATCCTTTGAAGAGTATTCTTGCCTTGTTGATGACTACTAAAACCCTGTGTCACAGTATCATGGGTCTGCTGGTTGTCCTCCTTGTGTCATTGGTGGGAGTTGGAATTGCTGATGGTCTGATGTCACCCTCTGTACAATAATAGTTTGTGCTGCTAATAACAAAACCTGTGGGCTGCAGCAGAACATAGCTGTGTGTGAAGGGAGGTAAAGACATGCTCATCCCCACAGATTTATGATGGGAAAATAGAACATGGAATTTTTTAATAGTTGTTGGGTTTAACTATCCCATCCTTTTGCTAAGAACCATGGAAGCTTCTTTAGCCTGCCCAACCTGTTGAAAAAGTGCAAAGGTAGGTGATGGAAAAGACCACTTCTTTTGGATCTTTAGTTGAAATCCATAAACAAATACACTGCATTCTCCATTCCCTTTCACATGAGCTTAAACTATGAAGAGTTACAAGAGGGCACACTGAGAGTGGGATTAATTTTTTTTTTTTTCCAAATGATGTCATATATACTTGAACTCATATTGATGCCTGGGTGAAGGTTGCTACCAACCAAAATGCTTGAAAGCATGTGCAATGATCCAACACTGTATTTTTTAGGTATTCATTTCGTTTGGGATTGAGATTGTTTTTTAGTTCAACATTCTCTGCCATCCGCTCACTGTTGCATGATGAATACAGACAATAAAAACATGATCCACCTTAAAACTCCAACACTTTTTTTCTTCTCTCTAGTCAAGATATAATAATTAAGAGTTGGGTAGGAACCGGTCAAGTTGGTTGTTTTATGTAGGGTCATGTTCTCTTCATGGGTTGGGTCCATTCTGATGCAAGAGATAGATAGAACATCATCTTTTCATGATACCTCAGCTCAGATAAGAAAAGCTTAGCTATTACTTTTCTTTGCTTTTGATGGATGTTGGCTATCATTCTGATCTCAGATCAGCGTTTACACTCTCTCTCTCTCTCTCTCCATTCTTTATTAGGAGTGGCTACCTGCCTTCCTCTCCTTCTGGCTTGTTGTGTCTCATCCACACAGCCACATACATTGAATGAGCCTGGTTGAGATAATATAACAAGATACCTTCATACATCAATAGAACGACAATTCCCTCTCTGTGAGAAACAAGATCAGTATAAAAGTTCATGGTAGCTCATCATCTGGTATTATATCTGCTCATAATTGTACAAAAGAAACAAAACACCAAATGCACAAAAAAAAAAAAAAAAAAAAAAAAAAAGGGGGAGAGACTGTTGAATTAGAAGATAAGATCCCCTTGTTCCTCTCCCTCATCCCTTATCCCAAGTGGTCTTTTTGTCTGCATTTACTTCATCTTTAGGCCTCTGTAGCTCAGCATTCCATTGCCGAGGCCGGAGAAGCCTCCTCGGCACTTGCACTCCTTGCTGTTCTGCAACCCCGAGCTGCAGCTGAAACAGAGGCTCTTCTCCCTCTTGGTGAGCTCATGGGGGGGGTCTTGTTGGAAGGGAAGGCTTATGCACAGCTCCAGGTTGAGGTCCGGACGCTGGGCCTGCTGCCGCCATCCCGATGGCTCCTCGCCGCCGCCCACCGCCTTCTCCTCTCTCCTCTCGAAGGAGATTGTAATGTTAGACGGCGGGCGGTCGTTGACCGGCCGGTGGGTCGCGGGATCCACTCCGCGGCTCAGCAGCTTCCGCCTGATGTGCGTGTTCCAGTGGTTCTTAATCTCGTTGTCCGTTCTCCCGGGGAGTCTTGCGGCGATCAGCGACCATCTGCAACGAGGAACGGAGTCAGCTCTGCATCACGAGGAGTTGTTGCGGTGGCGGATGGAACACCTACTTGTTGCCCAAGAGACTGTGGAGCTTGATGATGAGCTCGTCCTCTTCCTCGGTGAAGTTGCCGCGCTTGAGGTCGGGCCGGAGGTAGTTGATCCACCGAAGGCGGCAGCTCTTGCCGCACCGGAGCAGGCCGGCGGCCTTGGGGAGGGAGCGCCAGCAGCCCTCTCCGTGGGCTCGGATGTGCGCGATGAGGCGCTCGTCCTCCTCCTTGGTCCATGCACCCTTGTTGGTGTGAGCTTTCTCGCAGCATGGCGATCTCCCCATGCTCCTCCCCCCTCTCTCTTCTTCTCTCTCCTTGTTGCAGTGCAGTCCCCCTCTCTGACAAGGGTGATGGAGATTTATAGCCGTTTGACGACGGCAGGAACCGAACCAGTTGGATGCTTGTGACGTCTTTTCAACACACGTTGAAGGAAAAAAGGAAGGGTGGAGAGAGAGAGAGAGAGAGAGAGAGAGAGAGAGAGAGAGAGGATTACTGCGCCTACTTCTCACGTCATCGTGCAATCCACTTGTCCCACATGAATGGTGAGTGTGTAAGCTTCAGGTAGGTCTTCAGTAAGCTACCAACAATGGTAGAGTCTCTCTCTCTAACACACAGTTCTAATAAGAGAGAATGGGAATACAGAGATTGACCAAAGGAAAAGGCAAACTACTTAACGCTCATGTTGATCTCATGGGCTTAAACCAAGATGCAGATACAGTAGACTGCCTCTCTCTTATGGAAGCTAACCATGGTCAACGCTTATCCTTGGTGTAGCCAAAGAGTCCACCATACCACATCAATTCCATGAGAAAGACAAACTTGTTGAGGGGTCCCCAATGTGGACTTTGCTCCCAAATTAGCTCATGTAGACGTCTTCCCAACGGAGAATTATTCCATGAGCATCAACAGGCAGCAGATGCATCTCACTCCATTCTGTAAACATCTGGTCTCATTCAAGTTTAGATTGTTTGATATCCATTTACGACTAACAAGATTTTTAATTATTTAGAGTTTACTACATGAATCTCTTTTTTTGATTACTGAGTTCTGTATAGATCAATATTCATTTTGTGGTATGTATTTGATGCCCACCTTCTCATGTGTCAAATAATTAGGATTCATTCAAGATAATACATGGAAGAAATAATTTGTCTTGAGAGGGTGAACAAAATATCCCAAACCATTTGCTTGGCTTTCCATGGAACCCTCATGATTCCACCCCACCATAGTCCTACCATATGTTGAGCCATCACTTTTTTTTTATTTTTTTAAAGTATCAATTGCACTTTTTCTGTGCAAAGTTTGGGATGGTTAGGTAGATCTACTTTGACCTAAGCTTGATCCTAATTTTAGGATGGGGAATGGCCAGCAAAAGGAGGTCTAAGAGAAGTCCTCAAAGCAAGTCTATGCCTGGTCAAATCTTGTTTAATGCAACCATTTATTAGAATCATTGCAATCAACTCACTGAACTTGTGCAATTAGCAGTTAAGTTTGATTCAATCACTTGTTTAATTAGACCCCCAAAAAAACTAAGAAGAAGAAAAGTTTGATAGCAAAAACATTTTGATCTCATCTTGTCATGATTGCTGTGTTTATGATTTGGACAATTGAGCAGTGCAAGTGGAGTCAGTGCCTTATCCAAAGATGATGTAGCTCAGCCATCCACCAATCCACAAGTTTGAGAGTCTTCCCACACACCCTCCTGCAATCAACTTCCAATTCCTTGGCTGCCTTTGTGGAGTGTCTTCTAAGACACAGCAATGAGCTGCTGCTACCATCAGTTGTCATGTTCCTCTTGTTGCAGCATTGCCTATTAACTCAGTCCAGTCTTCCCTGTCAATTGCTGCAGCACAGTGTTTGCATTCTTCCTTTTCCTTAGTAGAGAGAGAAAGAGAGGTTTAGGGGGGGAAAGTAGAGCTGGGAATGGTGTGGGTAGTGCTTCTCATGTGGACTTTGGTTTACCTGCCAAGTCTTTTCCACATTCTTGTGGTGCAGCAGGCCATGCTACAGGCAGACAAGGTAGGTATGGCCCTTTTGGCAATATATTTCCATGGTGCTCCCCCACACCACCACTTCTCTCTTCATCCTTCCTTCCCTCCTCCACTCCTCACTCATATGCCACCACTACAAGAGTCAAACAACATCCAAGTGGAGCTCCTCCTCTGATCCTTCAACAACTTTCCAAGTACATGACAAAGACTTGTATAATTTCTCCACAACTAGTTCTTGTCACAATCATTTGGAGTTGGGTAGGGCCAACAATAATGTAGCACAAACAAGTCTTTGAAGACCATGCCTACCACTTGGATCTCCATGCCCTACACTGGATTCTGCCTGGTTTTGATCAACCATGTTCCATTTGATAGGACTAAGCATCATGGCATTCAAATCTAGTGTTCTTGGACAAACTTATCAGCCAAGCATAACTGTGCTCATAGAAAGGATTTAGTTTCTGACCCATTAATTCTATCCAATCTGGAATGATGCAAATTAATAATACCATTAACTTGATTTGATGAGGCAATCAGCACATAGATCTTCTGAAATTAAAGAGAAGAAAAAAAGATCAATTTTTTCTTGCCTGCAACCTCACTTTCTCCATCAGCAGCTCTCCAGAACTGAAGCATCCATGCCATCAGTGAAATGCAAACAAGGAGAGATGAGTGGTTGAACCAAAACCATGCTGATGGCAAGTTTTGAGCTACTACATACAGCAGTGAAAATAATCCCAGGTGCTGGGAAATCAAGTCTCTGTTGTTGGTGGTGTTCAGATTCTGAAAGTTCTTCATCACTTTACAGGTTGATCGAGTGAGTTGAAGGTTGAAGGACTTCTGAGGCATGAAACATTCTCAGCTCTGCAATCAAAGATTAGACATTTTTATTCATTGTTCTTGTCCAGTTTGTAGATGTGCAAAAGTGATGATGTGATGGGCTCACCAAATACTTCAGATGACTATAAAAGATGTGATGGCATCCTCGCTGGATGTATTGGGATCACAAAAATCCCCATTTTAGGGTTCCATTTTTTGGTTGTTGACCCCATGTGTTGACTTTATGCTGCCTCGTGAAGGAAGATCTACAAAAGTCGACATATTGTGATCTCAATCCTTTTTGGTCAATTTTTAGAGTCGATGTTTTGTGCCACATCCCAACTTAGAATTGTAAGATTAGCGACCACAATAAGCTTCGATCGTCTTAAAGGTCAACGGCAGTATTAGAACGCTAATGTCTGGGGACTTTCCTCCAAGAAAAAGATTCCAATTTCAAGGAAAATTGACCTTCTCCGATTGGACTTCTGGCCCATAGTCGACTTCAGATCGATAGAAAACGAATGCGCAACCATTTCTCTCGTGTTTCAAAGATCAATAGTCAACTCGCATCATTCTTCTTCTTCTTCCTCAAGGTGAGCAGACCAACCTTTCTGTGTTTTTTTTGTCTGTCCATCCCACGGTCGTCGCCCTTCTTCTTCCTCTTGATCTTTAGGCGCACAAAGTAAACGTGCTCGCGGCATACAAATCATGAAGCAAATAAGCCGGCTGACAGATCGATCTAATTTTTCAGCAAAAAGTAGAGTCTGTTAATTGTTGTCGATCGGTAGCAGTCAAATCCAACCCAGCTGGCCACCCAACTCATTCAAGGAGTGAAGGTAGGTGGGAAAGGGATGGAGTTAGTGGTGGGTCAACCCAAGCACGGAGTCAACCATGGTTCATTGCACTTCCGGGACCCGAGCATCCGTTGACTTCGCGCAGTGGTCTCGATCGCTTTGACATGGTCCTAAACCCGAGAGTCCAACCTAACAGATTCAATGCTTGGATGGACCAGAGGAGTGCCGGCAGACGTCGTTCGTCAAGCTCGTGTGTGAATGCTGTCGCGGAGTCGTCGGAGAAGGTAGGAGCCTTAAAGAGTGGACCGGTGGAAGTCAAATGGGGGAGCTCGGATTCCGTCAAAAACCGGTCGACAACTATGAAGAACATGAACCAGTCATCAAAATTCATGCAGTGTTGTCGAATCTCCTCCGTTCCAGATTCCAATTCGTCTCTTGTTCTCTGCTCTCGGACCTTGAGAGAGAGCGAGTAGAAATGAAACACGTACTTTGTTTGTCAACTTCACTGCCCGGCAGTTTGATTCAAGAGCATGGATGGCAGTAGATCTTGTTCTTTGCAGTACTTGGATCCATCCGATCCATTTAAATCGGATTCAGAGTATCCTTAATTGGAATTGGAATGAATTTGAGTGGAAAAAATTGCATTCTGATTCAATTTGGATGCCTAAATTAGTCGGTTTCGTCGTATCGTTTCAGTATCCTTTTAATCAGATTTTGGATGAATTCAGATCAAAAAAAAAAAAAAAAAAAAAAACAAGTACCCGGGTTTAAGATCAAGTTAACATACAGCGAGTCTACTTATGATTCAATTCAGCATCTTTTTTCGAAAAGAACATTGACACCTGAAGCCGATTACAATTGTAGCATCCAAAACTTTAAAGCCGATTACAATTCCACATGACCATAAAAAGAGATCTCAAATTGTAGCATGCAGTGAGTTTATAACTTCAATAATTTGGATGTATGATATATGTGGAACCAAAAATGAGCTTTGAGCTAACAATTCATTCTCTCCTGGTAACTTCATAGCAGCAACTCGAGATCGCAACAGCAGCGGCGGCGACGGCAACTCCAAATGCACTTCGTGCCAATACAACACTGCTCGCGATGGTCTTTGGCGGCAGAATCGGTGTGTCGTGGGGTAAATCCCGATTCTGATAGTTTCTTGTGTGATTCTGCAGTCTTTGAAAAAGGAAATTTCTTATACGCTCAAAATCTGAACAAAATATTGAAATGAGGAGAAGAAGAAATCATGCTGGTATGTCAAGCGTCGAATCATAATATAACCTACTTATCGTACGGGACATATCAGGAATTACCGTAGCATGCATCTCAAACATAGCGTCTAAACTCAGGATCACCCGAGAGAGCATCATCTCATCGGTTGGAAGCTTGAGAAGTCCCTCGGTTTCTTCCTTGAGCAACTCACTGTTTATTCACAAATCGAAGCATGGTTCTCTGACGGATTCAGTGATCTAACTAAAAGATGGTGAAAATGATTGACAAAACATTTTTGGCACCAAGATCATTCATATGAGTTTGTGTTGCCTACACAAAATAAGAGTCATCGAATTTGAGGGGTTCGCTTGTCCACGCACCTTCAAATCCTGACCTTTCAGGATGAGCCCTTCCCTTCAAGAGAAAAAAACCAATTGTGAGTTGTGAGGAACTTGGGAGTTCATCATGCGGTGTCCTACCGATGTAATGGCAAGACCACTCCCAGCCCGAAACTGCTACGATATCCTTATCTGATAGACCCGTCCTGTAAAAGATGGCTCTCAGATATATGCACGTGTATATGATCAGTATGCCCACCCTCGTTATCAACTTTAGAATTTTAAAAGGATGTTAAAACAGGATGTACTACATCAATCACATGAAACATCTCAAGAACAAAATCAAGCATATTTGCCATAATAACCAACTTGTCTCCCTGAAAAATGATCACGAATGCTCATTGGATCTCTAAGTATAGACATTTTCAAGCAAATATGACAAAAGGAATGCTTTGCAACCCACCCAAAAAAAAAAAAAAGGTACTTCAAACAAATGCAACAACAGAACACTCAGCCATAGAGAATATAATAATAATTCAAAGGAAAAGCTTGGAAAATTCTGCAAACCATAGCTTGAATCTGTAATATCACACCTAATCAGTGAGAAATACTTTGAAAGATAAATGCAAAACATGGTTCAAATAAAGTCATATACGTAAAGTGAGATACTTTTGAGGTTTCCAAAATGACAAGCATAATAAATTAAGGAAAATATTCACTAATCACTGCATGCAAAGTGCTAGATTTATTGGGATGAGGAAATGAGTAAACAGGTATCTTGCTAAACCTTGCTTAGCATCAGGAAGTCGTCCTTCTCTTGGGCAAATCGATGAATCCTGGCACAACAAATGAGAGTGTTATCCAATATGCAATCATCAGATGATCAGCTAGTTACAAAGAAACATGTTAGCGAGTACCCGCCTTCCTGGAACAAAGTCGATGGTTGGCCCTCCAGTCACTTCAACAGCCACAACTCCGGCGAGCTGCATATCATGATATTTTAGTAAATTTTGGCTCATAGCTATCTGATAACAAAATAAAATCAAACACATAAAAAAGACTCTTGCTAATGCATGGTATAGGAAGCATCAATATATCCAGTTTTACTCCCTACAAGCATTGAAGTTATTTTCCATGATCAAAATTTGCTCACCACGGTGCAAAGGAGCAACCTTACCATGGCACCAAGGCTTGCAGTGGTACCGTGGAACTTCAACAAGTGTAGCACCACAGTTCAAAGGAGCAACCTCATAATTATTGTCCCTTTTTAATTTGGTACCATGAAATTAATATTTCTCATTTGTTTTGACGATGGTTGCAGCATCTAAATCCCTTCATAAAACAATAATAGACAAAAAGAATATTAAACACACATGAGTAATTATTCGACTATGAACCACTATATATCGAAACTCAAATTTCCAAGTGCTTACCACTTGCGTTCCCAAGTCCCTCACATTTTTCCAATTTCACAAACTATAATTGTCAATACCTGAATATGAAACTATCAGTTCCTGCATTCCTCTCCACCAGGTAAGTTGGTTCCTTAAATTTTCAAGTCATAACTTATTCCACCCGAAATTTCTGACTTCGGCAGTCATAATTGCTGCCAAAGTCCGGTGCTCTGGTTTAATAGGGTTTTCCCAGTCACAATTCAAGATTGCTTCTGCAGTTAAAATCTCCGACTTCTGCAGTCATGGTAGCCTTCATGGTGCTGGGCCTAGTTACTCCTAGTTAGAAACCCATCTAGTTCCCACAATCTATAAAGGCAACAAAGTTGGAAATGCAAGTTTTTCCCAGGACAACTCAACTGAAACAAACTGCTGTTACATAATTTTCAAATTTGAATCAAAATAACTTCAATTTATTTACTAGATGAATCAGAAAGCGAAGTGCAGTATGATCAGCATACGTAACCCTTGGATGCTTTGACTTCACATGCTCCGATGACAGGAATGACAAAAACAAAGAAAAAGAACAAAGAGGTAACAGAATTATAGAAACATTGGTTTCATAGAAGAAAAAATTGTGAATTATGATTATAAATCCACCCAAGAAAACGCGAATTGGAGGACGAGAGGGTTGTTGGGATTAGAAAGTGGCGATTACTCACGCGAGGCGAAGCATGGTTGGCGCGCAGTTCTTGGTGGCGATGAGGGCTCGAAGGTCCCTGCGGGCCTTGTCGGCCTCCTTGAGGTACTCCGCGTCCACCACGGGAGCCGCCATTCCGAGGAAGGGCGAGATGGTGGAGTTTGTTGCATCGACAAGCAGGCAAGCGGACGAAGAGAGCAATAAATATCGAGGGGGAGGAGAAGACGACGAGAACGAGGGGAAGAAGCGATACGGTTTTATTGGCTGCTCGCTATTTTTAAATCGGTATCTCTTTTTTCGTTTTCGCGTCTAATTTTAAAAAATACTCTATCCATCTTTAAAATATTTTTTCATCTATTATATTTTTTTGTTTGGCCTGTTATAATATTTAAATAATAATAATAATAATAATAATAATAATAATAATAATAATAATAATAATAATAATAATAATAATAATAATAATAATAATAATAATAATAATAATAATAACACTATAAGCTATTTAAAAACGTCATAAATGAACCAAAAGAAATCAAGACACAACAAAACCATTTAATATAGAAAAAAATATTACCCAAATAAAAATCAAAGATTGACTTATGACAAATATAAAAAGAAAACTTTATGTGATTACGAGCCAAAGACAATTAATTTATCCCTTAAAAAGTCAACTAACTTGCAATATATGAAGAGAACCCCAAACCAGGATGAAATGGAGAAATGGAAGGAAGATGTTAAGATTGGAATGAAGTCAATCACATCATGAAAGAGGTAAAGTGAGGAGGGCGAACTAGTTGGTGCAGTCAACCTGAAAGACAAGTATGTTCAGCAACTGAGGTTGCTAAATAAATGTAAGAGGATTGTATCTTAATTACAGATATAATGTGAGACAAACCATGTCCCTATAGTTAACAAAAATATAACTCAAGATTGAGCTTGCAAATATAAATGAGTTCACAGGTTTGAGCAATACATCATCTGAGCAGAGTTGGCCATGAAAACATCAATTGCTAGATTAAAATAATTAGCCAAAAAATTTACTTTTGCAATGGAAGCTGGTAATAGTCTTGCAGACCATGTGGGACAGTACTGACCATATTTGAACATAGTCAGCATAGTAATTTTAATCCCCCGTATAAAGTTCATCTCATAGCAGTCCATGAGCTCAAAATTCCTCGAGAACACTATTAGAATTCCTGACGCCTCAACTTGCACTTGTACTCATGTTTCAGTGTTGTGATGAACTGGAGCTTAGCTCTGCAAACAGATGCATGATCGAACTGCAGATGTGCAAATACAACAACAAGAAAACCGTAAGTCCACATAATCATAAATTTAAAAGTTGTTAATTAAAAAGAACTATGCAAAAAGATTAGAAAAGGAATTATAACCATCTCTCAGACCATGTAAAGATGCCACTTTTAAATTAAGCGAAAATAAAAGGAAAAGAAAAAGTATCCAAGTGGTAGCTTGGCAGAATAAATAAAAGTAAGCTCATTTATTGCCTTAATTAACATTGCACAGTCTCAAAAGACACAAGATGTCTTGTCAAATTAGTGACACTCAGTAAGCTAAAAAATCAGTCATACATAAGGTCAACATAAAAGCATAAAACTTCTGACATTTTCACAGAAGAGCACAATTGATCAAATGAAACAGTGACACATGAAATTAGCACAAGAATTGAGCTAAAATAACAAATTTCCTGGGCGGCCAATATATGGCGCACAAACATGGAACATTTTCGTATGACAAAAGAATGACATCTGCATTGATATTTTCTTTTATCACAGTATATAACAAAATAGTTATGAGAGAAACAAGACTGTAGAAAAACAAATAATGTAATTTACCGAAACAAAAAATTAGTCTAACCTGGTTCAGGAGGATTAAGTGGCCTACAAAACCTCAGAATCACCGTAATTTCCAACCTTTCATGATTACTAATAAGCTTTCAATAACAAAAAAAAAAAATAATCAAAAAGACCACGTAGACCGAAACACCAGTGCAGGTGCTCGACTTCTCTCATCAACGATAAAGGCCAGACCTGGCTGCAAACTGGCTTTTTTGCCCACACTAAAATTTAGATAACTCTCCAACAGAACTGAATTAGATTGTCCTTTCGAGCTTCCTTCCACTGTAACGCCCCATCCGATCTCACTTTCTGGCATGTCAGACAAGGAGAGAGCCCACTTTGTAATAGTTGGGTTTAATTTCTGTACCTCAAGCCAGACCCCAAATTTTGAACTTTCATCAATATCTATTGACATACAAATGGATCCACCAGAACTTCCTGCTGACCGCCTTCCGGTGACAGGAAATGCTAGCTCCATTTCATCTGGTTTAGAACAGGATCCGAAACAGCAAAGCCTCATTGGAAGAGAGAATGATCTTGGCATGTGCCACACACCAGACAGTGTGAGTCTTGTTTCTCCAAAATTTCGAAAGGATATTTGCCCAAACGTGCTCAATTTATTGCTGTGACTAGCAGGACTCATCTCTGTTCTCCAACCAGAGAACAGTTCAGCAAAAGCAGCAGCAAAATTTGATGTTTTAACAGATAAGCCGACCGCACAAGAATGATACAAATTGAACAAAGGCGGCCTAACAGTAAGGCACTCACCCTGTCAAAACTATAAACAGATCAATTAGCAATAATATTGTTTCCAGAGGCATACAGATATATCTCATTACTAGAAAAACTTTACCTGTGTATGATCTGAATCATATAGGAAATCATTACAAGTAGCTCCATATGGTATTGAGATCACAGACAGCGAGTCACTGATACTCGCCAGATACATCACTTTTGACAGTACAAGAGGGCTGCCAGTAACTTCATTGCCATGATACATGTTGTTCTGATGAGATGCAAACTCTGCAAACAAAGCATCTTTCTGTCTAAGATTAATCTTAAAAGTAAACCTTGCATCGATGCCAGTATTTATTCTGGAACTATCCAGAGCACGATATGCTTGCTGATCATCTTGAAAAAGCAAAGCACCATCCACGTTGATTATCCCTTTCAACTGCGTGCTAGCTTCATGGAAAGGGCTTCCTTTGCCGGACATGAATGAAGAAATTATGCGTTCAACTTTATCTTGTCTATCTCTTATCTTCATCAAATCAGAAAATGTTTCCCGTTGCAAACGCTTTAAAATCTCTATCTGAAAGTAATAAGAGTAAGAGAGAGTAAAAGTACCAAAAAAAGGCATGTGACATGTAAGAACCCAGATAAAGAAGCAATGCTTCAAATAACATCTATGTAAACATCAGAGAGCAAAATTATTGCATCAAATGCTAAAGAAGTTATACTCCAGCTAATGATCCCATAAAAAGACAAAATAAAAGATAAAGTTAAGTGTAACCATTTAAATTATCATGATGTTGTAGAACGCATCGTTCTTTATTACGCTCTGCCCAAAAAATCAGCTATAAGTTTCAAATAAAAATATAAGCTCCACCACATAAGTTTTTGTAATACTCTTAAAATTTTTCATATTTAACCATTATCTCTTAATCACTAAAAACTGAAAAACAAAATATCGTGCCTAGTTTGCCTGTGTTACTGTGCCATAACCGTGATGTCTCACAATATCGAAGAATTGAGGGCTGTTACCATTATAAAAGAAAATTGTGGTCCAATCAAGTCAAGGACTTCGAGTGGTGGAATTCAAACAACTAAGAGATCAATTAGTCTCATCGCCTCATTTAGGTTAACCAGAGACTTAGGTTGGCTACTTGGCTGTTGTGAGTTTAAGGTACATTTTGCAGCGATTGATGACTGTTTTAGAATGAGCCAATAAGTTGAACTCAACAGTGTGACAACATGAACTTAATTGCAATTCTACATAATCATATCTTACTTTGTCGCCAATTTCATTTCTAAAGGGGAAATCAATCTGCCAACAAACTGCAATGACAACATTTACATTTGGGCAATTGAGATCGATTCAAGCCATAAGAGCCACAACAAGACATTTTAACTCAAACATCATAACTCCAAAATGGCTCCAACACTCTCCTAAATTGCCAGAAAATACTCGAAATACCTTCTCGACTCAGCAACTTTTACTTTATACACTGCAAACTTGATATTGTATATTTCCCAGCTAAACCGGTGTGGCTAAGTAAACCTAGAAGAGATAAAGAAGATGACCTCGCATGGATGCCTCACAAAACCATGCACACCAAATGAAATTTTGGATATGGAAGCGGATCGTTAGAAAGCAAAGATCTTGGCATCAGATATGCTAAGGGAGACACCGATTAGGGTTTGATTCAAAGAGAAGAAGAAGAAAAAGGGCCGTCCATACTGGGTTCTTGCGGTGGGGATCGAAGCGCCTCTGGAATGCTCCCTTGACGAATTGCTCACCAGATTGAACGAAACCCTTGATCGCATCCAAAACGGAAGCGATTGGCTCCATCTCCGGACCAAATCCAAGAGCCTGAGAAGAAAAGGGGACGATGGAACGAGGAACACTAGATTTGGAACCCTCGATGGAACGGAGAGAGTGAGGGGAGAGCAAAAAGGAGCGGAGTCTTTTCCGCCTTCAACATGTTTCTCAAACGGAAATCGAGCCGGCTCTTCGACCGCAGTCCCCTTCCGAAATAACAACGTGGCGGTGACTCCAGAGAAGGACCCCACATAAACAATCATATCCGTACGCGGGTAGACACCCGAGGAACGTACAAACGGGTAACCAAGTATTTCTCTACACAATATGTAACACTCGGGAACGAATGATCGCACGACTGGGGCTACGAAGTAGAGGTGTCTAAATCAGGAGTCCAAAGGTCGATGGGGCCCGGGATGCAGGGCACGGCCGGATGCGTGCCACTTCATACACTCAGTTCTCGGAAGCGGACTCGTAAGCAACGTTGTGGCGTAAGCTGCTCGTGACTAGCGCGAATGGTACTCCATGTAGGCTGTCCGGATGAGTGACGTCACGTCTCGTAAAGGCCCCCCGCGCTTGGGCCCCTCTCGTTCGGAGATTGACGTCATCACACAGTATTTATCTTCCTCCTACTCTCTCTTGTCCTATTCTCTCTCCCTGTTTCCTCTTTCTCCTCATAATTTATCTTTTAAAAAATTATATTCGAATTATACTTAATCACATATATGACATAAAAATATATTATTTTAAAAATTAATTCATCTAAATTTATTAAAAGAGTGATACTACACATATTACATATCATAATAGTAATTTCAAATAAGTTTGAATATGTTTGGTTAAAATTTAAAGCATTATAACGAAGCTACACTCCATCACACACTCGATATAAAACTATCACATTTTAAAAATCAATCAACCTAAATTTATAAAAAAAAAATATATTAAACATATTTGTTGAATCTTAGATTTTGATGATGAAATCAATTGATAGTGATTATGATCTAATTGTATTTTAAGTAACGTATGACTACTTTCGATCAAGATTAGATAATTGAAATAGGAATAATCGATATTGAGCTGGAGGAGAACATGTCAAAAGAAAGGCTTCAGAAAAAGGATTCGAGCATTGGGCCAAGAAGAGTAGAGTTGTGCTAAGGAGATCAAAGTTACGGAGGACAGATTGGGTAACAGACCGCAAGAGAGAACAATGCATTGAAGAATCGACGAAGCACCGATGGACCAATGACATGCCGGACAACGAATGGATTCAAAGCTTTGTAATAATTATCTAGATCAAAGTAAAATTAGGTATAATTGAGTTAGAATTGAGCCAACTCAATTAGGGACCAATTGGGCCCAAATCTGTGCTGTGTTGGGCTGAATGAAAGGCTCAAACAGTGACCTAGTGTCACGTCAGGCGGTGGCATCGCCAAGGTTGACAGTGAAACTGCCTGAAGGCTTAGCCTCCGAGGCTAAGTCTGGGCGATGGTTCCGCCCAGTGTCAAGCAGACTAGGCGATGGTACTACCTAGTTCCAGTAGTTAGGACTCTATTTGACAATAGTACCACCAAACTGAGCAGTGGTACTGCCCAGTGTCAAAGTCAACTGGCGGTGGTACCGCTAGCACCCTGAAAACCCGGGTGCCTTAAGACCTATAAATACATCTCTTATCCATGGTTAGAATATACATCAACTGAGAAAGAAATAGAGGGAAAACTCTGCCATAATAGTGAAAAATCCTTCCCCTCTAGTTTATAATTTGATTAAGTCTAAGAGGGGCGAGTGGGATTGTAAGAGCCGTAAAGGTTAACTCCTGAACCTGTTAAAAGGATAATTGAGTTGTAAGGATAATTAATCTTCGCTTAGTTGAAAGAAGACTGGTAGTGAAAGCCGATGGCATCAACGAAGAAGGAATCGGGATTGGACATAGGTCAGATGATCGAACCACTATAAATTGGTTTATCTTTACTTTCTTGTTATTTATCTTTCTGTAAACCACTTTATCTCTTCCTTCATCACTTTCTTACAATCACTCTCAAGCTAAAGCATTTCTGATATGCTTTAAATCGAAATCGATTTTCATCGATAAAGCTTTTATCGTACGAACCGAAGGTTTTCCGAAATCGTCATTTTTAACCGCTACACTAATTCATCCTCCCTTTTAGTGTTGTTCTTGATCCTAACAATATTATCATCTCATTATAGTAATTTTAAATAAGTTTAATAAATTTTAGTAAAATTTTAATGAGTTACATTCGATCATCCATTCAACTCAAAAATATCATATTTAAAAATTTAGTAACCATAAAATCATAGAAAATTTAAAAATAATACTAAATATCTTAGAATCATATGCTAATAGTTTTAGAAAAAAATTAGAATAATTTGATAAAAATACATTGATTATACTCGCATTATATTATACTCGAGTTATACTCATGTTAAATTCGAGTTACACTCAGTTTGTAAATTTAATAAAGTTTGACCTGATAATTGGCTTAACCTCACTTGATAAATTTATATATCAATTAAACATATCTCTAAGATATGGATTAATATTTATAATATTTCAAATCCAAACTCGAATATCAAGAATTTCAAATCTTATTCAATAATTTTCACGCTTGATATTAAATCGAACAATTAAACATTCAAAACCTCACCTGATGAATTTACTAATATAATATATCTCATTTCACAGAAACCGCATACTTCGGATTCGGATCTTCTCGTGGAGCTATGGATCCGTCGATCTCTATCGCCGACGAATAGAACGCCACCGTCTTCGCTGGGCGCTCTCATTCATCTCATGGAGAGGCTTATCTCTTCCCCCTGTCGAACGGCTCCGCCCTTCGCGACGCCTCGCCCGCCTCTCCTCCTCCCGCGACCCGCATCGTACCCCAAGCACCGCCTTCCTTGGCTCCCTCGCAATGGCTTCAAGCCCGTGGCTTCGCTCTTCTCCAAACGAGTAGGACCGCCGCCGCCCACGCCTGCTGTTCCTAGCTCTTCCTCCTCCCTCTCCGATGCCTCGGCTTCTCGCTCCGCCGAGGCGGCCCGGAAGGCTCAGCCATATCCCGAAAGAGGAGCATCCGCCGGTTCGATCCTGCGAAAGGTGATTCCTTTAGCACTTCTTTATCTTCGGTTTGGGTTTTAGGATTGATTTGTTGGGCGTGAGTGACGGATAAGCGCTACATCTTTTAATGTAATTGTGCTTATAACAAGTTTTGGATTCAAATTTTTATGCATTCGTTGGAGAATTGTTTCTTATCTGGAGTTTTTGGATGTTACATCTTAGTGTATGGTTTGCAAGGACCTAAGTTTTGCAGCGCTGAACGTGTTGGAAGCAATACGGTCTCCCAGAATTCCTATTATTCCTGCATGACACTCCTAGCGTGCATAATGTCCAGGGTTTTGGTTGCTTGGAAAAATGTGGACCCTCGAACACATCAGATTTAGAGAACTTAAATGGATAGATCTGATCACATGTGCGCACCCCCTTGCTCAGCTCAATTTTGGTAGATGATGCAGATGTTTGCTTGGGGATTCTGTGACAACTGTGCTTTCAGGAATTGCAAGGTGTACAGAGGTTCAGTGATGCAACGTGATGTGGATCTGAAGTTTGATATAGATCAATAATAGTGGGGGAAGAGAAAAGGGGATGAGTGATAAGAGGAGAAGGGAGAGAAAGAGGAGTACACAGGTAGAATCAATATCAGTGGGCTAATGATAAATAAGAATATACTTCGAAATAAAAATTCTAACAGTTCTTGTTATATCAACAATGGTCAGTAATCCAGAATAGAGACTTAAGTAACCTTACATGTCGAGAAGCTCATGTTTGATCTCCTTTCATTCGCACAGACTTGTCTAGATAACCTGTTTTGAACTTCCAAGCAAAACTTTTTATAAACCCTTCTTTTTTGGGGATTTTTTTTTTGTGTAACTAGGATTAGCTTCTTTTTAGATTTATTGAGCCAAATCTACCTAAGCTGCATCGCAAGATGAATCTCGGCACATGAAAATCAACAGTATGATTTATTTAAGAATAGCGATTGGACATGTTTACTTCAAAGTCTTAAGACTCTGGTTTGTAGCATTGGAATCAATTCCTTGTGTATGCTTGAGCTTTTTCGTTTTCTATGTTTAGATGATGTATAATTACTTAACAAAATAAATTACTTTCCATTTTCTGGCATATGCAGATGCTTTTTCTGAAGATGCACTTCGTGCGAATATGGGTTTTCTTTTCATAGTGTGTGTAGAAAAGTACAGATTCAGACTAGTCAAATTTATGTGAATCTGTGGCAGTAAATTTTTACCTGTAATTGCAAAGATAATGACATGGCCAAAAGATTGTGTTAATTTGCATAGAAGGCACATTGCCAATTTTAGTTTGTTTTTTCCACATTGTGATCAATTGATTGCCAGGCAAGTATTGGTTGATTTGGCTTGTTTAGTGATTCGTGGTTTTGACAATCTTTGTTTAATGGAAAGACCATGTTCATTAGTGCCTTTTGTGGGTCTTTTTCATGCATCTATTTCATGTCTCTGGTGCACTTAATTGATCATTTTGGTTGACAGTTCTTTGTCCATGTTTGATTGTCTGATCATGTATTCTTAGTTTGACTATTGTTGTTGCCCTTGATTAAGTTTAATGGTGGGGAAAGTCCATGTAGCTGACCCCGTATAATTGGAATTTCTCACTTTGTTGTTGTATTTAAAATTTCAGGTCTCTTCCTTTCAGGCTGTACATTCTGCAGTGCTTGTTCTCACATCAGCAATAATTTTTACAATAATCCAACCAATTCTAGTGCCACCCTCCTATGCAACAGTTCAGTCTGCTGCCAGATCTGGTGGAAGGCTCATTAGAACGGAATTATTAAGCAGTGCCTGGACTGGTTTTCTTGCTGGTTGCCTACACACATTATCGGGCCCTGACCATCTTGCTGCCTTGGCTCCCTTATCCATTGGCAGAACGAGGATCGAGAGTGCTGTAGTAGGGGCCCTTTGGGGATGCGGCCATGATACTGGTCAAGTGGTATTTGGATTACTGTTCCTTATGCTCAAAGATCGTCTGCACATTGAGGTCATTCGTACGTGGGGAACAAGAGTTGTTGGTTTAACTCTGCTTGTGATTGGTGCAATTGGATTCAGAGAGGCCTCAGAGGTGCCCACGCCTTGTGTTGCTTTAGAAAATGGGGAGTGTGATGTTAGTATCTATGAGCACTTGGATGCAGGTCCGACCGGGAAAAAGAAGTTTGGATTTGCAACCTTTGCTACCGGCATCGTGCATGGTCTGCAGCCTGATGCACTCATGATGGTCTTACCAGCGCTAGCACTTCCTTCGCGCTTGGCTGGTGCTGCATTTTTGTGTATGTTTCTTGTTGGCACGGTGTTTGCCATGTCAAGTTACACAGTTTTCATAGGTTCATTCACTCAGGCACTGAAAGAAAGGGTTCCTAGGATAACAGAGAAGCTAACATGGGCTGCTTCTCTTGTAGCAGTATCCATGGGACTAGCCATTCTCATTAGCCAGTTCTTTGGTTTTAGCCTGTACTGATTTTTCGTCTTCAAAATCTTGCAAGATTTGCAGAGTCTGCTGTATGACAAAAACTACTATTAATTTGTTTCTTTTGGATTTCTTTTGTTGTAGCAACCATGCAGAAATCTGTTTTATGGGCAAAGGTCTTCCATTGCTGTCCTTGTTTTATTCTTATTAAAACCTAATGTGTTCATTTCTAGTGTCTCTTCTGAACTTGATAGATTGAGTTCTTTTAGATCTGTAACCAAATGTAATCACAAGTTGATCCTATTATCTACACCAATAGCATCATCAGTGTTGTCCTTTCTTGTTTCTGCTTGATAATAGACTCTGAATTCTCTCAGATCTTCGGTTACATGTCATCACTCAGATCTTTGTGTGGATTTCTGATGTGTAGCATTTATCTTTATTTACAATCCTTTTATTTTTTCCCCCATCTTTTCTCTTTGTAATCCTTTTGAAGAAGTTAGATTACCCATTTAAATGCTTTTCATACTAAAGTTTACAGGACTAGAAGATTTAATTCTTTCTTATACTAAAGTAATAGGGCTGTGAATTGGCTAGCTAATCATTCTTTTGTGAAGAGTTCTTTGCTTTAATGCTTACAAGATAGTAAAAAAAAAAAAAAAAAAAAAAGGATGTCTCAGTAAAATAAGAAGAAAGAGGGTGATATTATATAATTTATTAATAATTATAAAATAAACATTTAATATATTATTAATTTAATTAAGGATTTATTTATATGGAACTCAATGATCATAAAAGACATGATACTATTAATATATTATTAATTTAATTAAGGATCTTCTCATGAAGTGCCCTCATTTCAAAATCCTGAATCCTTTTTTGTCAGATACCTAAAATACATCTAACCATCTACCTATTTAATGAACTGATTTAATTATAGTGTTTTTATCTAATACCTGATAATAATGTTTTGCGATGGTTGTCGTATGCTGGGTGGGGCCACAAGTGAAAGCTATCGAGCGTTATTGTCACCTCCCGCCTTTTCTCTTCCGTGTCCGGTGACTCAATTCCTTCGCTTGTACGGTGAGCGCACCCTCACCTGCCCCAAACATTCACACCACCTCGTACGATGAGAATGGACGGCTGAGGTAGGGGGGTCGGACAGCTGGACGGAGCAGATTCGAGAACATAAATGTCGCTTCTGTTTCCGTGGGGCCCGCAACTGTCAGCCAATCATAAAGTCGCGCACGGCGGCAAACTGAACGGCGATCACTTTTGGCGTTCCGTGGACGAACCCTCCCACAGACCTGCCTTGTTTTGCTAACTTCGCCCAATCACAAGGCAGGTATCGGACTGGGTGGAGATTAATAGATTAATAGAGTCGACGACTACGTTCACCTCACTACGACTTTTAAGTTCATCTACCTACGACCGTTGGACCGTCTTCGAAAGGCCTGTGGCGAACGGCGAAGCACCAGAACTAACGCCTCCATGCTCGATAGCGGAGCAACGTAAGTGGAACCTACGCTCGTATTCCCACCTCTCTCGCTCGCCTCAGCGTAAAGCGAACCACTCACAGAAAAAGGCGATCCGTTCCGATCATTCTTCGCTCTCCCAGTCGTGTCGCTCAAATCTTGGAGCGTTCGCTAGGGAAGAAGAAATGGGGGACTACGTCCCGCTGAGCCCAGTCCCCGAGGAAGCGGAAGCCTCGAGCAAGGAAGGAAGGAGAGCCGGAGGCACTCGCGTCGCCTCTCTCGACGTCTTCCGTGGTCTCTCGATCGCTGTGAGCTCTCCCTTGGCTTCGCTGACCTCTAGATTCGGGCCCCTGGTCTCCTGATTTAGAGATGGATTTAGGTTTTAGTGGGTCGATTTCGTGATCTTGGTGTCGATCGCGGGCTCATTTCCATTTCTTGAACTGCCGTTTGGTCCGTGATGAGGTTGCGGTGCTCGTTTCTTGAACAAGGATTAGGTCACGGTCTATTTCTTGATCTTTGCAAAACTCGTTGGTATGTTACGCGGAGTATGTTCGAAGGGAGTGACGCGACATGTTGAGCCAGTTGGTTGGTGGCAAATTGTACGCTTATCTTGGTAAATGAACGCTTGGAAAAAGAATCAGGTTTTAGTGAGTCGGGTTCTTAATGTTGAGATTCATTATGAGTTGTATGTTGTGACTCACGACCGCGTGAATCTTTCAGTTTCTCGAACTATTAATTCAATTATTTTGCTTTGTGTCCAGATTAGGTAATCATTTCTTGAGTCTCATGCAGATAACCTGCAGTGGGAATAGTATGATGTAGCTATGACAAATTCGATGCTTAATTCAAGAATTTGAGAGAGTGAAGACTCCTTGTAGTGTGTTAATATATTAGAATAAACGTAACACCAATTTTATGGAACCTTATTTGCAAAGGGAATTCCTGCTCTTGTTATGGGTTCCTTCTCGTGGTTATCTGAATGTTCTAACGCGAGATGACTGGATGACAAGCAAATTATGGAGCTAACTTAAGAAAATTATTAGGATATAAAATATCAAATGCATTATATCTAATAATATCTAGTCATGATTTAAATCATTCCAAGCGATGATCTAAATCTTAGTTTGATATTGGCTGGGCAATACTTGGACTGGGATGATGCTGATATGTAGTTATATTAATATCTAACTTGCTTTATTTTATTTAAGGATTTGGACAATAATTTTATCATTTATCTAATCATGACCTTTTTCAAATAATTCCAACTCTCTCTATGATAATCCAGATAATAAACAAAATGATCACATCGTGAAATGGTTAAATTAATTCTGGTATTGATTCAGAAACCAATGAGAAATTGCAGAGCCTATTCTCAGAGCTAACCAATTTTTTCATAGGAGAGTGACATACCAACATGTGAGGTTTAACTGAACATCATTTTTTTTCTTCTCTAGATGAAGGGTATTTTGATACTAGTTGCGGTGGATTTTTGAATACTGCAATTTTTTCTTTCTTATTCTGAGACTGCATAGTCTAATTGGCCCAATCAAAACATGCAGAATGATGTGTTGATTGAAGAACAACAAGATATTCTTGAATTTTTAGTAAATAGCTGGATTAGTTCCTTCCTTCCTGGCAACTAATTACTTTTATGTGCATGAGTTGTTTTGTCCCATGAGCTGTTTATTTTTATTTATATGTATAATTAAGGTAATTAGGTTCAATAATCAACATATTTTGCATTTTAAAATTAAAACTAACTGTTTTTTGCAACAAGTTTTGTATTTAGTATAGTTAGCAGATAGGTGCACATCTTATCACGCAGATGCAGGTCACCACTTAGGGCATCCACTGAGAGTAACAAAACAGAACATGTTTCAATGTATCATGAGGCTTGTGCAAGGTGAGATGAGAACTTCCTTTTCTAATTGAAATAAATATGGGAATGTATACTTGGAACTAGTCTGTATACTGCCTTATATATGTATGTCAGTATCAACATTCCAAGCAATGATTTAAATTTAAATTTGATATTAATTTTGATGATTCTTAGACTGGTATGGTATCAATATATAGTTATATACATATATATATCATTAATGAAGATTTCTAGATTCACAATGGAGTTTGATACATATAATTTCACGACCTATTAATTTCGTTGAGCTCAAACCATTGGTCAAAATATTTAAGTTGAAATTTATAATAATACACCCATCAGACCTTTATAAACCAATATTAGTTTTAACCCATTTTCGATGTGGGACTAATCGGAGTGTTATGATCTTCCTCATTTAAGGGCTTGACATCCTCATCAAGGTTCAACATAGCTCAGACCTTAGCATAGTACATGCGAGACATATTCCAGTGATGGTTTCATGCCATGATGTATCCTCCAACCCTACCCATTAGTAGCCCTTTCCTACTAGACCTGTTAACTTCGTTGAATTCAAATCATTGGTAAAATGTTTAAAGCTAAAGTTAACAATAATTCACCTTGTAAGCCAATCTTAGCCTTAGCCCACTTCCAATGTGGGACTAATCTGGGTGTTACATATGAGCCTCTACATATTTTATGATAATTGTTTCCTCTTTACTAATGCCTAACTAAAATCTTATTTGGAATTGAACTTCTATATATAACTTGTAACTTTATTTTTTTAAGTAAATTGGTTATTCAGCATATATGAGTGTCATAATTTCCAATAGAGTACATCTAGTAGTTCCTTACTTAAATCAAATGTGCACTATGTAATCAGGATTTTATATATGCTCTCATGGAAACAGCTAATGATACTGTGTTTAAAAATTTGTCTCTAATGGAGTTGCTTGTTTCTTGCTCCATAATGTTCTTGAAACTGTGCTTAGTGTTTTATTTATAGTTAATATCCTTGTTGAGATGATTGTTAGAATGTAACCCAAATTTCTGTTGCAGCTGATGATATTTGTTGATTATGCTGGTTCTGTACTGCCATATGTTGCTCATGCTCCTTGGGTTGGTGTACGCCTTGCGGACTTTGTGATGCCATTTTTTCTTTTCATCGCTGGCATTTCTGTTTCAATTGTCTACAAGGTAAGAAGTCTTTCCTCTTGTGATGTCAACTTTTCTTTGACACGTTTTTTTATCTATAAGCTGATAATCATATGTTGTCCACATGTTTAATTTCTGTCTATTAATTTTACAAAGTTAGTGAGTCATGCAAACAAAGGAACCAATACTAAACAAGGAGGTCATTTCCATTTTTCTTGTGGATTGTTCATATGTGTGTATATATACAAACATACATATATGTATGCATACTTTTAGCGACCCATGCAAATAAAGAAATCAATACTCAACAGAGAGTTACTTCCCTTTCCTCTTGTTGAGTGATTCATGTGTATGTATACACTTTCGTGTTTGCATTGTTTCTTGTGAAATAAAGTAAGCATGAAGCAGGAGCAGCAGAAATATTAATAAAGTGATCGTTGGCTGCAGTGGTAATAGGGACTTGAGTAAGAAAGAGATGTAGAAGAGGTAGCAGTGATATAAGATACTAAGATGAATTAAAAAAAATGGGAGAGGAACGGAGATGAGGATAAAGGGCAAGCCAACTAGGAACTCTTTTCTGAAAATGAGAACTTTGTCAATTGGAGATGAGGATAAAGGGCAAGCCAACTAGGAACTCTTTTCTGAAAATGAGAACTTTGTCAATTGGAGATGACCATTCTGACATGATGCAGGGGGAGTTACAATACTGGTGGAGTGATTGATGGACTGCAATATAGAGGCAGGGAAGGTATAGATCTAGGGGAGCAAGAAGGAACATAGGAATTCCAAGATAAAGATGGCAGAGGATA